>MU223664.1:7143266-7167027 GCA_018584345.1 Thuja plicata
CTGGAATAGCTAATGAATCCCACATGGAAATAGAAACATTCATCTTTTTCATATTATCAACAATGTTATAAGGAACAACAAATTGTACCTTCTGAGGAGACTTACTAATACTCTGATCTGGCTATTTCTGATACTTTATTTCTCTGTTTACATGAGTAGAGGCTCCTTTTAGGATTGAAACTGGTGGAATGAGTCATGATTGATTTGTAGTAGCAATCCCAGTAGTTGATTTCTCTTATTCTAGGGCTCTATTCTTGGCTCTAGTATTTGTTGATATGGATGAATCACCATTCACTCCACATAACTCTTCCTCTTGCCAATTGAGGAATACAGTGTCAGGAGCAGTTGTATCATAGTGTGGCTGAGCCTCTTCAATAGATACACTAGGTTGTGAATCTATGATACTTTGAACCATTAAGGCTTGATTGAGCACTCCATTAGTACACTTAGATTGATTGTGTTGTTCATTATAGGGATAAAACCATTCATAATATGTAACAAGGTTATTTTGGCTAGGAATAATATCCCTAATAGCATTGAGAGGTGCTAGATTGTATGGCCTATAAGGCCTTTGATTCCAGTTTTGCCTATTTGCATTACTATTTCCCTGATATTGTTGCTTGCTGCTTTGGTAACTGGGCTGATTAGGCTGCTGAGATGAAGAACCAGCAAATTGACCTTGAGTATGGGCTATTGGATGACTTTTCTATCTTTTTTAGGTTAACTAGTTCATTCCCAAAGGTCTGTAGCAAGCTCTCAAATTTTTGTTGACTATTTTTTATGCTTTGCAATTCACTAGGAAGGACAATAGGCATAATTTCTTCACTTTTGTAAGATCGCAACAGGGCTAGAGGTGGCACAACTAGTGGCATATTGGATTGGATGTTAGGAAAATAAGGCATGGGTGGCCTAGGAGCTATCTTTCCTGCCTGAATGAGACTATTTTCTGCCCTTATTGCAATCTCAAAAGCTTGAGGTAAAGAATTCCCTCCCATTGACTGTATCATTACTGAAATATCACTATTCAAGCTTTTAAGAAAGTACAAAAATACATACTCAGTAGAGGGTCTTACCGTGGTAGGGATCCTATTCCAAGTTTTCTGAAACCTAAGATTAAAATCACTTAATTCCTCCTTTGGAGCCCTTTTAATGGTAGTTAGTTGTTCTACCAGAAACAGATTATCAGATTTATCCTCAAAAAACTTGGAAAGAGTTTCCCCAAAAACATCCCATGTAGCAATAGAATTTATTGGAAGATTTTTGAACCAGTCAAGAGCTTTACCTTTAAGTGATGCAGCCAGCAGCTTCATAGCCACATCTTCTTCCATGACATGGTGGACATTGCACATGGATGCAATATCTCTGATGTGTTCAATAGTTGTTACTTGACCTTCTTTGGTGAATGATGGAAAACCTTTCAAGGCAGCCAAGGGTATATTGTCGTGATTTGCAATTCAGAGAGGACTACCTTGTTCAAAAGGGACAAAAGGCAGATTTCTTTCCATTCCTATAGCTGGTGGTACTTGTTGCTGAACGATGATCACAACAACATCTTGAGTATGCTGAGCTTCCTTCCTTTGGTAAGTCTTCAAATTCTAGGGATTCACTACAACAATGCTTGTAGAAGCCTCAAAGACAGAGTTATCTATAAACAAATTCTCAACACTTTGCAATTCTGATCCAGAATGAGTAGGGACACTTAAATCCTTAGGAAGATTGATTTCTTCAATAATAACCTCAAGTTCCTCTAAATTTACTACTTGATCTTCAAAAATTAGGTTATCAAATGAAGAGAAATTTGAATTCAATAGAGCACCTCTTGGATTTTGTGGTGTTCTTCCCCCTCTAGATGATCTTCCTTCCCTTCTGCTTGACTGTAACTCCTGGTACACAAATCCTTCCTTGTTTGATCTTGTTGGAGTTCTGCTCATTAAAATCCACACTGAGCGCTTAAATCAATCACAAAACTTAAATCAGAATTGACAAGCAGTTTGTTGTCCCACCGGGTGTGCCAAAAACTGTTCAGGCTTAGAATTGTCACCCTAAATAAGGCATTAAGGCTTCATGGCAATTCTATCTGAAAATGGAAATTTCCTCTAGCTGTGGGTGAACTATGGATGAGGAAGAGTCTCCAGATTCTAGGTCGGCTCCTATTTGGTATGGAATATCGCCTCCTGATTGAAAATTTAACTGAGAAAAAGGGAGAAATATTTAAAATTGAACTTGCACGGATAAAACTAGAAAAGGTGATACACCAAGAAGATTCAGATCTTTTTAAAGCTTTAGACTGACACCCATTTAGCATACCCTAGGGGATCTCTGCACTATCATTCACTGCTCAATACATAGGTTAATTGGAAGGCCACAACTAGGGTTTAACCACAAGCAGTAATCTTACCATTAACAACATGCATATTTTGCAAAAGGCTTATATTCTGTGATATAAAATAGGAATCAATACAATTCACTAACAAAGGTATTACTCTTGGATGCAGAAAATTGAAAAGGAATTTGAACAAATGATCACAATAAGATGTATGGAAAAAAGTGGGGCAACTATATTCTTCTCAAAAATTTGTATACAAGTCACCTGTATGAATTCTCGAGTAATGGCAAGGAATAGTGAAATCCTCTTGCACAAAATTGAAATTACAAGCATGAACTTACACTGGAATACAAAAACATGAATAAACAACTATAGGAATCAGAAATTCACTAAAGCTCCTCTATCCACCAATTTGACCCCCCTAAACATGAAGTAAATCCACCACTAAATAGCCAACATAGCTTATTTCAAAAACTAATTCCCCCCAAAAACCTTCATGAAAGATCTCCCAAACAATAGGGCCAAATTAGCACCCTAAATCCAAACCCTAAGCTTTGAACCCCTAAGTTTATAGATAAGATAAAATCTTTATTACACACTTTATCAACTTTTTTCCATTCGAATAGATGATATTGCAACCCTAAACACATTACCATCTTATTTGAGAACCCTAAAAACCTAACTTCAAAGGGAATCAAAACTTTTATTAACTCGACATCTTCATTGATCCCATCCTTGTTGACACCTCACCACTATGGTTGATGCAGCTGTAGTTTGTTGGTCACCATGGTTTGTAGTCGACTTGACTATCTCAGTTTGAAGGGACAGTTTTGAGACTTCGTGGAACTCAAAAGTACCATCGTGGCAATGTGGAGGTAATGTCGATGCAATGGGAACTGCAAGTGCATTTACTCCATCTGATAGTGGATTTCAAATGTGAGTAAAACACAATGCATATTTATCAATTTCATTTGTGAGTTAGGGTTTTTGCTTTGTCATGCCGCCATGTTGAAACTAGAAACCATGAATCTCTACTATGTTTCTACCTCTATTCTATGAAGAAACTTCCAGTTTGATGAGCTTTATGAGAAACAAAAATGTCATTTCATGCTCACTATAACACATGGCATCTTTTTTGTTGCATTCTCCTTCAGTAAAGGCCACGAATTTTGGTCTTCTTTTGCTTTGAACTTGGGTTCCAACTGTAAGTCATCTTCCATTTGCTTGAATGTTGGGATGTTTGATGATATAGTGTCATTATGCCAATACAAATGGCACCGCATAGTTGTTTGTAACTTGGGTTTCTTGAGCTGACATTTTACCACTATTGCGGGTTTTGAACTGCAGTGCATAAAGAAAACTCAGTGAGTTCTTCACTATTTGTGACCACCACTATAGACTTGGAATTTATTACCACTGCAATCTTGGAATGGTGTCAAGCTGTGGTTGAGATGTCAAGCCCATAAAATTCATTTTTGAACTGGGGATGTCTCAGCCATAGCTTCAGACTCATCCCCAGTTCGTAGTGTGACATAGAACAACACCACTACTACTTTGGAGTGACCTTGAACTGTGGTTGAAATATTGAGCAACCATGAACTTCGGCCTTCACTGCTTAGTCATCTCAGCAACAGCTTGAGACTCATCCCCATTCTGTAATGTGACATGGAACTGGGGAAAAACACCGCGGCCACTGCTGTCTTCTTTTGAATATCGTGGGTTGTCTTTTAGCTTTCTCCTTTAGACATGCGGGCAATAGACCAAGTTATGATTGTTTTGTCTCAACCACCATGTGGGTTCTCTTCAGCATATAAAAATGTAGCTTATGACTGAAAGGTGCGGTGAATGTATTTTTTTTAAACTTTATGACATCTTTCAGTCATAAGCTTCACTTTTTTACTGTGAGTTGATACAACCATGACTGCGAAAATGCACCAGCAACTTCGCACATACAGATAAGTGATCATTTTACTTTGTTTTCTGAAGAGTAGAAATGATGCGAAACTTGATGACTATGAGGTTTCTTTTGTTGTGTCGACTCTCTGAATGTAATCATTACTTGCTTTGTCGGCTCTTTGGTTGATGTTGTCTATAGATTAAAACACTTATATGACTTTTGAACTAGCTTTGGTTCATTGTCAATCCCATGACTGCAACACTACTTAATGTTGAACTTCATTGTCATACCTCATTCTATCATTCACAATATTTTGAAACACCCACATAGCTTTCAAATTTGCACTTGAAGTTGTCAGTTTTGATGTTTGTCTGAACTTGAAGTAAAACATGGTTTTTTAACTGTTTAAATGTTTTAGAAAACATTCACCTTGCTATCACAACTAAGCATAAAACCTACTTCTGTTTTCAGACTGAACACTCTTTTGTATCCGCTGTGCTCTTGTTTTATCTACAAAAACATGAGATATCCCTCCTCTAGTATGCTTGTAAAACATAACTATTTTTGTCTAACTGATAATAGTATAAGCAAAATATATAAAACCTAATTATGTTTAACTTTCAAAAATTTTAAATGCAGTTAGTGTAAAAACACACTATTTCTTTAAAATGCATACCAGATTTTACCCATGGGGTTCGAGCACGGGCTCGTGACTCCCATGGGTCATTTTAAAAAATAATAAACCCTAATCGGCATATATGTTTTTACATCATTGCATACCCTGTTCTGTCATCTTGAATGTATATTATCTTTTAGTGCAGTAGTATAAGATGTATTTGTTTAAACACTCTGCATTTAGATAACTCTTGAAAATTAACATGAAGACATGAATTTTATCTCTTTGAAATCAGCTTCCTTAAGGTTGATAGATAATTACTGTGCATATCCCACCATCATGAATGAAAAATTATGCAGATACAGAGATTGTTAATTTCTTGTCCTTATTTGTAGCTTCCATATTTCTTTGTTATGCATATTCTTTTGAAAATTTAGCTCTAAACATGAACATAACAACATCATTATGTCATAGAGAATATGCTTAATCTTTATGCATGTGTTTTCAACTTTGATTTCCAAAATGAAATTTTAAAAGATGTCTTGAAACAACATACACATGAAGAGGCACTTACTGTAATAGAATTTTTGAATCTTCCTTATTTACATGAAGACAGTGAACTTTCAGATTCTTTCAATTTTGCATTTTTCCAGTTTTCTTTGTTCATGTACCTCCTATAGAATCTTTTGAATTTCTTCCTGTGTTTGCATCATATCCTTCTCATGCATGTGAGAAGTAATCTTCTGACATGTAAACAATTCCCTTCTGCATGTAATGGGTTATGTGAAGTTTGAGCACGGGCTCGTGACATCCACTTCATTATTCTCCCTTGCTTACTGCATTCAGTCACACATATCTGCCCACTTGCACACAAAACACTATTTAATTTATTAGGTCATCAAATCATATGCATCAATTAACATTTGTGAGTGAATGTATGCCAAGATGACATTTACTCATGAGTGTTGGTTGGTTTGCATCATTTATTGAACTAATAGGTTAACCAAATTCTAAAAATCATTTTCTCGGATGATATGCTAAGTTTGCTCTGATATCTGATTTGCTAGAAAAGAATAACATATCAAAGTGATCATAAATAGAAAAAGGTTTCATGTTTGGAACAAGTCCCTTTAATACTATTTTTTAGATACTATGAATAAATGTTTTCTCATTACATTATTTTCATCAGATTGATATGCAATTTTTAGGAAAACTGATTGTATGCTATTTGTGTTGCATGTATTGGTTAGATCCAGCTGGATCTAACACCCCATTTTCTTCTCCTGATGTAGGAAAACCCTAAGGGACCTAAATGCAGATGTAGAACCTAACTAGGAACCATGGAGACCTAAATGTAGATGTAGAGACTAACCACAAGGCAATGCATTGGACCCCTACTCCATACTGTCAATTATGCATTCTATTCTGCAATGTACTATTATTGATATGAAAGGAAAGATGAAACAATACTTATACCAAACATTCAGCTTGAATGCACAATATAATTGATCAATTGTAATTGACTAATTGTTGAGTGTGATCAACTCTTAGAGTATAGCTAATAACTTCTGAAAATGAATGTAGTGGTAGAATGTTTATTAATGATATCCAAAGGAAAATATTAATGGGACTCTTCAAAAATGCAATTTTTTTCCTATTTGTGGTTATGTTGATGCAATGCTAAAAATTAGGGTAACAATTATTTCAAGGCATTTATCTTGTAGGACTAAAGATAACTAGAGGCTTATATTGTGGTAATAAGTTTTTGGATTAATTTATTGAAATATTTTTTAGGCCACTGATTCACCCCCCTCTTAGTTATTCTAACAAGTATTTCAAAGCTCGACCATGTTATGTGCAAGAATTGTTAAATAAGAAAAATGACAAAGTCTAGTTTCAAGAGAAAAACCTACACATCTAATTCTATTCTAGAGTTATTCCATACTCACTTATGTGGACCAATGAGAACAAAGAGCTATTATGGTGATAGATACTTTATTCTATTTGTTGATGAGTATTCTAGGATGATGATTGTCATGTTCTTAAAAGAGTAATCTGAAGCATTTAAGATGTTGAAATGGTATAAAGATAAAGTTGAAAAACAAAGTGGAAAAGAACTGAAATGTTTAAGATCAGATAGAGGAGGAGAATTTATTTCTGATGAATTCACTAACTTTTGTAATGAGCATGGGATTACAAGACAATTTTTTGCACCGAGAACAACACAACAAAATGGGATTGCATAAATGGAGGAATAGATAAATTGTTGATTTTGCCAGAGTACTGATGATTGAAAAAGGCATCACACAAACATTCTAGAGAGAAGCTATAAGTACCGTTGTCTATACACTGAACTGAGTTCAATTGAAAAAAGACACAAATAAGACACCTTATGAGCTATGGTATGGATACACACCAAATGTGAGTTACTTTATAATTTTTGGAAGTAAATGTTATATACTGAAAGATTATAGAAATGGAAAACTTGACTCTAAAAGTGATGAAGGAATATTTCTAGGATATTCTACTAAAAGTAAAGCTTATAAATATCTGAAAAAATCTTCTAACAAAATCATTGAGAGTGAAAATGTTAAAGTAGATGAATTTGCTGAGAAAAATGATGAGGAAAGCAGAAAGGAACCTGAAGATTACAATAGATTTGTCTACATAGAAGAACTTGACATCTTGCCTGAGTGACAGAACAATGCAACTGAGCAACAAGCTCCACACACTGAGAATCAAGAAAATGCTCACAATGCTGATCTGAGTAATAATGAAGATCAAAATGAAGAGCAGAGATCTGAACCTGTACTTGCTAAATATGTCAAAAGACACCATGGACAGGACCAGATCATTGGGGACAAAAGAGAAGGAATGAGAACAAGAAGTAAGTCTCTTAACAATAGATATTTGATTTGTGATTTTGAGCCTAAATTTGTTAATGCTGCACTTGAGAATCAAGAATGGGTTAGCACAATGAATGAATAGAATGAACAGGTTGAGAAGAATAAAACATGGACATTAGTACCTAGACCAAGTGACAAAAATGTCATTAGCACCAAATGGATTTAAAAAAAAAAACTTAATGAGAATGGATAAGTCACAAGGAACAAAGAAAGAATGATATAAAAAGGGTATGCACAAGAAGAAGGTATTGATTATGGAGAAACCTTTGCACACATTTCTAGACTAGGAGTAAGAATTATACTTTCTTATATTTCTTTTAAAGGATTCAAAGTATACCAAATTGATGTTAAATCTGTATTTCTGAATGGAATACTAGAAGAGGAGGTATACATTGAACAACCTGAAGGGTTTGTTGATCCTAACAAGAGGAACATGGTTTTTAAACTACACAAAGCCTTGTATGGATTGAAACAAGAACCAAGAGCATGGTATGAAAGACTTCATTCTTATCTCATTAGTATTGGATTTGTTAGAACACGTGACAACAACAATCTGTATTTGAAAGGAGATACTGATTATAAGACTTTGATTGTTGAGATATTTGTTGATGATATCATATTTGGAGGTAATGATATGTTATGCAAGTCATTTTCTGATGAAATGAGCAAAGAATTTGAAATGTCAATGTTTGGAGAGATCAAATTTTTTCTTGGTCTACAGATTCTACAACAGGATGAAGGAATTTACATCACACAATCCAAATACATCAAAGAAATTCTGAAGATAGTCAAGATGGAGGACTCCAAGCCAGTTGGAAAACCTATAGTAACTGGATGCAAATTGACAAAGGAAGACAAGACAACCGAGGTAAATCAGACCTTAAACTGATCTATAATTGGAAAACTAATGTATATTGTACACACTAGACCTGATTAGCACATGTAGTTGGTATAATTGCAAGATTCTCTACTAATCCTAAGGAATCACACATGACTGTTGTTAAAAGAATTTTGAGGTATTTGAAGAATACTAAAGAGTATGGTTTGTGGTATAATAAAGAAGGAAAATTTGAGCTACAAGTCTATACTATTGTTGATTGGGCTGGAAACATAGATGATAGAAAGAGAACTATAGGAGGAGCATTCTCTATGGGTGATAGACTTGTCACATGGATAAGTAAAAAGAAAGGATGCATATCTCAATCAACTCCAGAAGAAGAATATGTAGTTGTTGCTGCAAATTTCTCTAACATTGCATGGATCAAGCAATTGCTAAAAGGTATGAATGAGAAATTTTTTGAGCCAGTAATTATCTATTGTGATAATATAAGTGCTATAAACATTTCAAAGAACCCTGTGATGCATGTTAAGACAAAACACATAGCTATTAAGTATCATTACTTTAGGGAACAAGTACAATAGAAACAAGTGATACTAGAATATGTACAATCCAAAGAATAACTAGCAGACATATTCACAAAACCATTGCCAAAAGATACATTTGTGTACCTGAGGAATAGACTAGGAGTTCATCCCTTGTCTACTAGTCACTAAGGTAACTAGGAGGTTGCATAAGCCTACACATTATCAGAAGATTAATCATGTTGATGCAAGCTGACACATGGACTGCAATTAGAAATATGTGCACTAAAGGTACTTATCTGAGACACACACCAGAGATATTTTTGGCTACTATAGAGATGTATATTTTTTTTAGTATTGTTATCAAAGGGAGAGAGATATTCAATGAAATATCCATAAGGGAGAAGAAAATCTAAAGGGAGAGAAATATTCAATCAAATATCCATCAGGGATGAAATATCCATAAGGGAGAAGAGATTCTACAAGAAAGGGAGAGACAGAATTAGAAGACAAAATTGCTACACCTATCCATTGAAGGGACTGAAAAAAGGTGAGCAAACAACAAAATCAAATATAAGCTAGAAGACCTTACCGAGATTCAGATAGTTGAATTCATTATAGAACAATAAGTTTGGTATGTTATGGCATGTTTTATACTGCATATTTCATATTGTGTTGCCATCAATGCCAAAGGGACAGATTGATGAACTATAACTGATTGAATGTTTGAAGATTCAATAAGTTGATGATCACTGAGCTGCAAAAGTGAATGCAAGAAATTAAATCTGTTAATGTATTGAATTGTCATTGATTTCAACTTGATATGGTTTGATTGTTTATACACATATTGTCATAAAATTGTTGATCTAAAAAGATAAAGTTTATGTGGTCGGTAAAACTTAAAATGTTTGTATACACCGAGTGACAGTGAATAATGAGCAGTTCATAGTGTATACCAAGCACCACAGTAACCGAGCAAGTGTTATTTGAGAAAGAGATAATTACCAAGCATAACTAAAGTTGTTATCAAGCATAACTGGAGTTGATGACCGAGCAGAACTGAAGTTAAAGAACAAAAAAATTTCTTAGTTTGCAGAGCTATATTTAGGGATTGATTGATTGATTTCTTTATTATCAACGATTAGTTAAGATAAAGCAAAGAAGGAGATTTAAAGAACATTTTGTTCACAGTTATCAAGGAGAGATTAACAAAATAAAACTCAAGGAGATCTTTACAAGATAAAGCAACGCATGGTGAGTTTTATAGATCAAGAAGAGATCTATGACAAAAACAAAGAAATTGAGCGGCTAATCATGTCTATATAAAGAGAGAAGGAATTTATTATCAGAGAGATGAATGTTGAATATATTTTGGTGAAGATATAATTCTTCATGCAGATTTGATCATACAGGCTGAAGAATAGAGCCAAGAAATTTTGCAGACACCAAGAAATAGAAGACAAAGCATTCACTGAGAAGAAAAAAGAAAGAAAGAAAAGGAACTGAAGTGTATATTGAGCAGAGAGGTATTATTGAACTAATAATAGATCTGAATATTTGCAAATTAAAGTTGTATTTTGAATAGATCACTTAACCATTGATTCAGAAAATATCTTAACCGAGTGGGATTTAATAGTCCTTATTGTATTGAGATACTCAAGAGTATCAAAAGGTTTTCTTGTTGACAACATAGTGAGTGCTAGGTCAAAAGAAAAACTATTAGGTTTAAATCCTCTAACAAGGTCACACTTAACAATGTGTATTGTAACCTTTAATAGGGTTGGCTCTTCACCGAGCTCACTTTAGAAGAGTGAAAATATTTTGGGTAAAGTCTAGAAAAGATGAACGATATATCTTACCAAGCAATTTATATTTGTTAGAATTATTTATGGCATACATCTTGATGATTGAGGACTATAAGATAACTAAGGGTATTATATTTGATATATAAGTTTTTAGTTGGTTCTTTTGGAATTATTTTTAAGGCCACTGATTCACCCTCCCCTCTCAGTTATTCTAACAATCTACTTGGTATGGATGCCTTTTGTAGCACTATATTTTATTCTAGTTGACAATTTTATTATTCTCATTATTTTATTTTTTCAAAGTGGTTCTCTTCCATAAATTAGGGTTGAAGTTGTGCTGCTACACTTCCAAAAGAATTCAAGACTTGGTCTTTGTTGTGATGCTCTCTAGTAATCAAGTGTGTGTTCTTGGTGTTCTAGAGATTGTATTATCCTGAGTTTTTGATCTTTCTAGTTGTTGTTCTTATTTGAGAATTTGGCATTGCAACTTCTAACGTGTCATGTTCACATGACTCCTAATATTGTATGTTGACATGACTTCTAATTTGGTGTAATAAGATCTCTCCATAGCTTATGGAGGTATAGGTTTTGTTGGCAGTTGGCAGTTTACTTCTACATATTTGATGTATTCTTGGTTGGTGTTTCAGTGATTACAGATTTAACATTGGAACATGTGTCTCATGTTCTTGGACTCTCTTTCTCCTAGGATGGATCATGCTTTTAGTTTTAGATCTGGGTGCCATATTTATTGATTGTTGAATTATCAAATTTAGATCTTGGTCTTATACTTAATGCTTATGTCTTATTTAGATGGGTTCATGCTATATGGGACCTATGTATTTAATATCTATCATATATCTATTTGGGTCATTGGTTTGGATGCTTTTGATATTGATCCTTTTTTCCTTAGCCAACATGGAACATATTTGTAATATTCTTTTTGGTTTGGCTAACCTTATTGTAATCTCCAATGATCCATCTTGTATATAAGGTCTATTAGTGCCTTGGAAAAAGTATGAAAGGTGTGAAGCAAGATTAGTGTGTGAACCAATTCAACAATCAACAGAGCAGAGTGCAGTGATAGTTCTAGAGAAGAAAATGGATTAATTAGTTTGTTGCTTGTGAAGACAATTTTTTGCAAATTAGTTGCATTTGCAATAGAATACTTTAATATCTACTTTCAAAAAGAATAAGTACTTTGAGACAGTGAGTCTTGAGTACTTGAGCTAGTTACTAGTAGTTTTCTACATAGGAAGTGAGTCTGTGTATATAAGTCTGGAGTAGTAAAATCTTGTTTGTATTATAAGGTAGTGATCCTTCTTCATTATTCATGTTCATTGTAGTATAGGAAATGAGCCTTTGATTGGTTTTCTAAAGTAGTGAGATCTTAAATTTTTTTAATCAAATCATATACTTGTTGACGAGACTTTGGTGACCGGGTCCACCAATAGATGTAAGTTGTCACTGGGTACTGGCCAACTTTGCCTGCAAAGGTTATCTGGTGAAATGAGATTTCCCGGGCCTCCAAGCACCTAAGGGTCGGGTCTCGACAGTACGTGGATCAGTTGGGAGATGTGACTATTTTTGAGGGGGATAACTGGTTTCTTTAAATCATTCTCTCTGGGGATTCAGGAAGGTGGGGCTTCTCCAAGCATTTTACACTTAGAAAATAAATTGAAAAAGATCCTGTAGGGTTAGAAGTATTTTTTCTACCTATAGTTATGTTTAAACATTCAATACATCAGTAATGCTCTGGTATACTACACTAAATACCAAAGAAATACACAACCATTAGTTCATATTTGATCAGTAGCAAGGGAAAGGAGGTCATTAATCTACTTAAAGTATCAAAGCAGAAGACATGAAGAACATTAAACATAAAATACCATTAACTTAGAAGACAAAGAACCAACAATGTCATTGCAAGAACTCTCTCTTCTTCATTAACATTCCTTCCAGCAAGCACTGGTGCATGGTACAATGGCGGCTCCAAGGGAGCATCTAACTACTGAAAGCTTAAAGACCAAGGAGCATTGATCTCTGCAACTGAAATGAAAATATGGCTTCTATATTACTATGGAATGCAAAATCATCAATTTTGCAGACCCTTGGAATAGGGCTGGACTTTCAATTTATACACATTTACATCTAACCCTAACCCTAACCCTATTTTACATCTTGCCATAAAATATAATATCTAGTGGCTGGTACTACCTACACCACTTTACAAAAGACCTCGAGACGGAGAAGGTTTGACATGTCAGAAGAGTAAGACAAGAAGATGGAGTGGAAGAATCGACCTTGAGAAGAGAGCTAAGAAAGAGATGGAAGAAATTTGATCCCCTAGGGATCGAGGCTACATGCCTCATAAATGGGAAATATGAAGCCCTGTCTCCAATGTGCCAGGTGTATATCTGAAGTGGCACCTCGAGAAGATCATCTGTCAGAAAGCCCTTTGTCAATTTGATGTGCCTTGATGTAGCTATCTGCCCTCTGAAAAACTTCGACCACCTTTATTAACTTCTTGAAAGTGACCGGTTGGTATTGGGGACTGGGACACGAGTCACTGAAAGAATACAACATATAGGATCTGGGACTCCGGGATCTGGGAACTTACATTCTGAAATAATAAAGAATACAAAAAGACTTAGGTTTTCTCTGGTCCTTAGAGAATATTTATTGTTTCTTATTGTCATTGAAGGTCTAGAGAAGATGGGAGATTCCATCTTCATCAATCTCTTTAAGACCAGCCCGCCGGTACTTAGCCGCCTCAATCTGTTCCCCCAGGTCTGAAACATTTCCCTTAAATTCATCAGCCATTTTCATCGCATCATGACCACTGAGTACCATACGATTTATTCTCATCATTTGGGCACCATCTACTCCCTCTAGGGATTGATAACTTGATTCCATTAGCTCATCAAACTTCCCCAGGACATACTCCTTTGGCGTGCAAGTATCAGTGCTGAATGGGTCAGCTCCAGAGACCTTTGTGACAAGACTTATATAAATTAAAAGAATATTGTATTGCATTGATTTTCTCTTGCAAAGTCCCCACCAATTTCTTGATTATCCCCAATGTGAGGTCAAGTCTGGAGTGTTGGGTTCTCACAAAATTGAATGACTGCTCCCCCAAAATTCTAGACTCAGAAACCACTTCCTCCCCAAGGCTGAGGAGTTCTTCAAATTCTACTTTCCATGCCTCATAATTTTTGATGTCAACTTCCCATATATTGATAATGGTTTCGGCTTGATGCAAAACATGGCAAGCCGCATATAAGTCTAGGAGGGTGGACACCAGGAAACACTAGACATTCCCTACCTGTAGAGTGACCCACTCATCGACCGCCTGGGCCTTCTTCTTCATCACCCGCAATGAATCTATGTCACTTTGCAGCAATGGTGCATCAAATGTGGAGGCCTCCGGAGGAATAGCATTGATAGGCTGGGCCAACTCAGTTAGCAACCCCATGAGGTTTGCTATTTTTTATTTTTTGCCTTGAAGCTTTGGGCCTCTTTTTCATAATGGGCCTCTACTACCTTAGCCGCTTCTTTTAAGAGGTCTACCTCACCCTATTTTCCCCTCTTTCCCAGTGATATCTCTATGATATTATAATCCATGACCTCAGTAGTTTCTTTGTCAGCAATTAGGGGAGGTGTTGCTACCACTATAATTGTTTCTCTACCTGGCTCGCTTCAAAGAGTATGAACCGTCTGGGCTTTCTTGGCCTTTGGTAGGTCCTAGGCTTGAGCCATCATCTCGGCCAGGGAGAGATGAGCTCTGGAAATTGGTGGGGCCTTCCTTTTCTTAGTTTCTATTAACCACTATGGCAGCAGGGGTGGCTTATTAGCCAAAGTTTGTTCCTTTGGTTCTTCCGTGATATCTTTCTATTGTCCCTCTTCGGTGGTACGGGTCTCGTCTGACTCCTTCCCTGTATCTTTTGACTCATCGACAACATTTTCCCCGATGACATTTGTTTCCTCTTCCTTGTCATCTGTATCTTTGGCTATGTCTAGGTCTTCGTCGGCCGCCCTGGGGTTTCTTTCTCATCATGCTGGTGTTCCTCCTCAGCCTCTATCACTGGTGTGTCCTCTTCCATAAGTACATCTTTTGGTAATGGGGGAGGTATTAGGCCAAGATTTAGTGTTTGAGACACAGTGATTACCTCCCCAAATGTAACCTTCGGGAGTGGCACTTGGAACATGGCAGCTGAGGTTACGCTTGCTCCCATAGGTCTGATTCTCTTAGTAGATTCCATTTGTTCACTTTGCCTTTGTTGGTCCACTCCCATGTCCTGTATCTCTGGGACTTCAGAGGCAATCTCTTGTTCTGTCTCCTTTTCTTCTTCCATTTGTTCTTCCTTCTCCTGCACAGGTTCTTGTTTTGGGGCTTCTTCCTGTTTGTGGATTTCGGCCTTTGTTTTCTCAATGTCCCCTTGTAAATTCCCAAATTCATTGGTTCTAAAGACATCATCAAACTCATGCTGCGGGGAGGATTGGCCAGTTCATCGACAGACTCTGGTTCCCTCTCCAACTCTGGGGATTCAGAGGAAAGGATCTCAATTTGTGGGATCTAGGGCATCCCCAGCTCCGTCTCTGCCTTGGGCTTTTGGTTAAGCCTCTTCTTTCTCTTAGTGACTAAGGGTGGCCCCGCATCCATTAGTATTTCTTGTTCTTCTGGATCTACCCCCATTTCCTTAACCATTAAGGCCGCTAGTGAAGGGGAGGAGGGAGGACAAATTGGTTCGGTCATGAGTACCAGAGTAGCCAACTATGTGATTAAATTCTCCCTCATTTGTTGGGAGGCCGCTACTAATTGATTTATTTATTCTTTTATGGGGATCTCCCGCACCGCTGGAGTCTCCATTATTCCTTTCCCTTTATCTCCTCCCTGTGAAGAAGTCCCGGCCCTCGGGGTTAGCTTTGGTATTGGCTGGGCAGCGCGGTGGACACTTCCGGGGCACACCTTCTTAAAGTAGGTGTGGCTACGTTCGGCCATGTTGCGGGTGAACTCTTCAATAGTGGGCCCCTATTGGGTGTCCTAGTTTACTGGTGGGAGGGCCAACTTATCAATCCCCTTTTCTTTGTACTGGGGATCTATTGTGGATCTGGCGTCTGAGAAGTCATCTAAAAATCTCCCGACTTTCAATATTTCCATCGTCCCTGTAGTCATCCTGACATAGTGCCAGCTCTGGACCTCCATGTCATCCTGGCAGTCTTCCATGTGGTATTGGTGGGGCTCTAATGCCCAGGGAAGTGCTGTCGCAATTTTTCCGTGCAGATCAAAATGCTTCCGTGCCAAGTATAATTCTGCCAAGTTATAGCTTTTAAGCTCATTGTCTGCTTCTTTGGCGGCAGCCAGACTGCATGAATAATTCCCACAAGTGATTGGTAATGGAATATTTGTTACCTTCTTCAAGGCATAGAATGCACGTAGCTCCATTATCTGCCTGTAATATTCCAAAATAATTATCTTATTCCCACAATGTTTGGGTAACAAGTAGGGTTTCCCGGAGAAGCCGGTTACCCTTATGTATGTATGCTGTTGAAACTGTATATAATAATGGCCATAGCCCTGGACCAAATCCATTGCCTCTGTAGACAGGAAGTACCCTGCATCCCAGGTGGGTGTGACCAGGTTGTAGTAAACAAAAGCATCGTTTACTCAGCAAAAACTAGGGAAACTGGCCTCCCATTGAATCTATGGAAAATGATCCCAAGGGGATTTCTGACCAGGAGCTATCCCGAGTCTGCCTTCTATGAGTAACCCATTGGTGCGGGTTCACTGTTGTGCCAGGGCCTAGAGAACATAGGAAGTCATATAAAACTTCTTCTTCTGGACCATCTGAAGGAATTGGGAATCCACATGGTTTGAAGTTATGGTGGCCCAGTCAAAATGCTCCCCGCCCATGCTGATACCAAGCAGGGACTAATACATCCACGTGGAGAATTCTTGGGCATGTGGTTGCCCAAAGACCTGGCATAATGCTATCATCCCCATCTGGATGCTTTCTTTGAATTCAGATTTGGGGATTTCTAGCTTCATCCTCTTGGGATCCCTCTTCGGGACCTTGAGCCAATGATTATTCATATATATATACAGGCTGCTTCCTCCAACTACTTAAACTATGTTAAGGTGTCTAATCTAGTAACTAAAGCTGGCCTATCAAATTGAGGAATCCCCATTCCCATCTGAAAAGTTGCGGTGTCGAGAGACACCATAGGGGTGGGATACCTAGTTGGCTCCAGGGCTACGAGCATAATGGCCCGGACAGATGTATTGTAGTGCACTGCAAGTGTAATAATAAGCTCTAGTGACTGTACCAAGCACGAGAAACAAGCTACCTTAAGAATCCTAAAATTCTTGATTTTAATGGCCAAGGGATCTCTGGCCTGTCGGTGAATGTACAACATTTTCACCAAGGCCTACATCTCGGGCCATATCCCGATGCTGGTGTTGCTAATGAATTGAACTTTGGACTCAATTTTTGAGCCCATGATAATGCCGTCTTTTACGTATTTCATGCTCAGGGGTAGTTTCTCTAGAGCCCTCTCTATTTTGGACCTAACAGCTGCTCTAGTAACTACCGTAGAAGGAAGTTCTATACTCTTGGGTGGTGAAGATGCGGAAGCTTCAGACATGATGAAAGTATGCTATTTTGGAAACTTGCAAGGCAAGGCGATCGTCAGAATAGATAAATAAATATTATTCTGGGGTCCGAAGATCATGATGACTTTCTCCAGTGTGGCACAATTTACCTCATTGTGGGAGCTGGTGTCATGCAATCTACACCAATTGGTCATGGGCTGGAAGTCTGCAACTGGTGTGAAATGTGATAGTCCAACACCACTTTGATTGGCATTTTGGTTTGGAGGCGGGCCTCCGGTGTTCGCGTTATTGTTCCATTGCTGTTGATTGGGCCGAGGCCCATTGTTGAAGTTTCTTCCCCCAACATTGTTGTTTCATTGGCCAGAGAAAATATTCCTTTTCTGGGAATTAGAATTCTAGGGTGCATAGGACCCTACCTTTAGTTGACTCATGTCCATAGTCAGGGTAAACAACATTCACCAGAGGGATTCAACCTCAGTGGTCAATTGGGTGTTTTTGTCACAATGTGATGGTTGCTGTTATTGGTTCCCTGGGAAGGCAACAATATTCACCAGAGTTGAGGGCAGAAATCCTCCAGCCACGGATGACTGAAAGAAGGGCACTTCAGGTGGTTATGTCTCAGGTTGCTGCGCATGCTGTGGCTAATTCCAAGGAAAGACTTCCAGACCCGGTATTGCCTGAGTCTGTGATGGGTAAACGTACAGGGCCTGCTGGTCTATTGGAGGTGGCAGGGGATTCATTTCCATTGTAGGGGCACCCATTTCCAGATTGGGGTACTATCCCCTGACGTATGTAGCTCCATCATGGATCATGTTGTAAATTTTTTTTCCAAAGTGTCCTGATCGCCGGTGGCTGTCATTCTCTAGAGGAGAGTGGCAACGAAGGGGTCCATCACGTTGAGATAGGTTTGTCTAGTTACTTTGAGGGATGGAATGAAAGGGCTCATGCACCACTTCAGCATGGTGTGCTAGAACCAATGATTGAATGCTGCAAGGGGTTCATTCAGTTCCTTTTTGATGGAGATGAACTGGCTATGGGACCAAGTTGGGTCCACATGTACGTGAAAGGCAGTAAAGAAGGCATCCTCCATGTCCTACCAACTGTTGATGGTGTTGGCAGGAAGGTTTAGGTACCAGTTCAGTTCACCTTGTCCTAGGGAGAGGGGAAACATCCGGGTCAAAACATCTTCATGTTGTATCCGGTGTTAGTTCATGGAATCCTTGTATGCCTGTAAGTGTTCTTCTATGGTTCATGAGCCTAGGTGCTCATATCAAGTGTAAATCTTGTCCAGGTGTGAGGGAAAATCATTTGCTACGCCCAAAAAAGTTCCCATAAGGGACCTAGTGTTACCAAAGTATGCAGCCATTTGGGGAACTATATTTTGAGTAGTTTGAGCACTTGTTCATGGGATTGTCTGAGGAGTTTCTATATTGTGAGGTGTATTAGACCCCCAGATGATAGTGGCTGGTGTAGTTTTTGGGGTTCACTTCTTTTGAGCAGGAGGCTTGAGTTTGATAAACCTTCAGGGGTTTGGGGCTGACCTAAGGATTCTCTCAAATTTTGCTGGGGAGAAAGACCCAATTCCATTGAAGGCCTGACTCCTAAAACTATGGCTTGGAGAACCCTCGTGAGGTGTAAAATTGGAATCTCAAGAGGGGGACGAGTTCATGCCCTCCTTCTAGCACCAATTTCTGTTGATGGGACTTTGGTGATCGTGTCCGCCAGCATATGTAAGTTGTCATATGTAAGTTGTCACTGGGTATCGGGGTACCGGTCAACTTCACCTGCAAAGGTTATCTGGGGAAATGAGATTCCCTGGGCCTCCAAGCACCTGAGGGTCAGGTCTCGACGGTGTGGGGTTCAGTTGGGAGATGTCACTATTTTCAAGGGGTATACCTGGTTTCTTCAACTCATTCTCTCTGGGAATTCAGGAAGGTGGGGTTTCTCCAAGTATTTTACACTTAGAAAATAAATTGAAAAAGATCTTGCAGGGTTAGAAGTATTTTTTCTACCTATAGTTATGTTTAAACATTCAATACATCAATAATGCTCTGGTATACTACACTAAATACCGAAGAAATACACAACCATCAGTTCATATTTTATTAGTAGCAAGGGAAAGGAGGTCGTTAATCTACTTAAAGTATCAGAGCAGAAGACATGAAGAACATTAAACATAAAATACCATTAACTTAGAAGACAAAGTGCCAACAATGTCATTGCAAGAACTCTCTCTTCTTCATTAACATTCCTTCTAGCAAGCACTGGTGCGTGGTACAATGGCGGCTCCAAGGGAGCATCTAACTACTTAAAGCTTAAAGACCAAGGAGCATATAGCTCTACAACTGAAATGAAAATATGGCTTCTATATTACTATGGACTACAAAATCATCAATTTTTCCAACCCTTGGAATAGGGCCAGACTTGCTATTTATACACATTTACATCTAACCCTAACCCTAACCCTATTTTACATCTTTCCATAAAATATAATATCTGGTGGCCGGTACTACCTGCACCACTTTACAAAAGACCTCAAGATAGAGAAGGTCTGACATGTCAGAAGAGTAAGAAAAGAAGATAGAGTGGAAGAATTGGACTCGAGAAGAGAGCCGAGAAAGAGAAGGAAGAATTGGACTCGAGAAGAGAGCCGAGAAAGAGAAGGAAGAAATTTGATCCCCCGAGGATCAAGGCTACATGCCTCATAAATGGGAAATGCGGCACCCTATCTCCAATGTGCCAGATGTATATCTGAAGCGGTGCCTTGAGAAGATCATCTATCAGAAAGCCCTTTGTCGATCTGACATGAATTGATGTAGCTATCTACCCTCTGACAACCTTTGACCACCTTTATTAACTGCTTGAAAGTGACCGGTCGGTCTTGGGGATCGGGACACGGGTCACTGAAAGAATACAACATATAGGATCTGGGACTCTGGGATCTAGGAACTTACGTTCTGAAAGAATAAAGAATACAAAAACACTTAGGTTTTCTCTGGTCCCCAGAGAATCTTTATTGTTTCTTATTGTCATTGAAGGTTTGGAGAAGATGGGAGATTCCATCTTCATCAATCTCTTTAAGACTTGCCCATCGGTACTTAGCCGCCTCAATCTATTCCCCCAAGTCTGGAACATTTTCCTTAAATTCATCAGCCATTTTCGCCGCATTGTGACCACTGAGTACCATACGATTTATTCTTGTCATTTGGGCACCATCTACTCCCTCCAGGGATTGATACCTTGATTCTATTAGCTCATCAAACTTCTGCAGGACATACTCCTCTGGCGTGCAAGTATCAGTGCTGAATGGGTCAGCTCCAGAGACCTTTGTGACAAAAGACTTATATAAATTAAAAGAATATTGTACTACATTGATTTTCTCCCACAAAGTCCCCACCAGTTGCTTGATTACCCCCAATGTGAGATCAAGTCTGGAGTGTTGTGTTCTCACAAAATCGAATGACTCCTCCCCCAAAATTCTGGACTCAGAAACCACTTCCTCCCCAAGGCTGAGGATTTCTTCAAATTCTACTTTCCATGCCTCATAATTTTTGATGTCACCTTCCCATATGTTGATAATAGTTTTGGCTTGATGCAAAACATGGTGAGCCGCATATAAGTCTGGGAGGGTGGACACCTGGAAACACCGGACATTCCCTACCTGTAGAGAAACCCCCTCATTGACCGCCTGGGCCTTCTTCTTCATCACCCACAATGAATCTATGTCACTTTGTGGCAGTGGTGCATCAGATGTGGAGGCCTCTAGAGGAATAGCATTGATAGGCCAGTCCAGCTCAGTTAGCAACCCCATGAGGTTTGCAGTTTTCTCCTTTTCTGCCTTGAGCCTTTGGGCCTCTTTTTCATAACGAGCCTCTACTGCCTTAGTCGCTTCTTTTAACAGGTCTAACTCACCCTATTTTCCCCTCTTTCCAAGTGATATCTCCGTGATATTATAATCCCCGGCCTCAGCGGTTGCTTCGGCAGCGTCTGGGGGAGGTGTTTCTAACACTGCAAATGTTTCTCCGCCCAGCTTGGTTCAAAGAGTATGAATCATTCAGGCTTTCTTGGCCTTTGGTAGGTCCTAGGCCTAAGCCATCATCTCAGCTAGGGAGAGATGAGCTCTAGGAGTCAGCGGGGCCTTCCTTTTCTTATTTTATATTAACCACTATGGCAGTAGGGGTGGCTTATTAGCCAAAGTTTGTTCCTTTGGTTCTTCCATGATATCTTGCTGCTGTCCCTCTTCGGTGGTACGGGTCTCACCTAACTCCTTCCCTTTATCTTTTGATTCATCGAAAATATTTTTCCCAATGACATTTGTTTCTTCTGCCTTGTCATCTGTATCTTTGGCTATGTCTAGGTCTTTGTCGGCCGCCCCGTGGGTTTCTTTCTCTTCATGCTGGTGTTCCTCCTCAGCCTCTATTGCTGGAGTGTCCTCTTCCATAAGTACATCTTTTGGTAACGGGGGAGGTATCAGGCCAATATTTAGTGTTTGAGCCGTAGTGATTACCTCCCCAAATGTAACCTTCGGGAGTGGCACTTGGAACATGACGACTGAGGTTACGGTTGGTCTCGTAGGTCTAGTTCCCTCAGCGGATTCCATTTGTTCACTTTGCCTTTGTTGGTCCACTCCCATGTCCTGTATCTCTGGGACTTCAGAGGAAATATCTTATTCTATCTCCTTTTCTTCTTCCATCTGTTCTTCCTACTCCTGTGTAGGTTCTTTTTTTGCGGCTTCTTCCTATTCGGGGATTTTGGCCTCTGTCTCCTCAATGTCCCCCTATAAATTCCTGAACTCATTGGTTCTAAAGACATCATCAAACTCATCCTAAGGGGGAGCATTGGCTGGGACATCAGCAGACTCTGGTTCCCTCTCTAGCTCTGGGGAGTCAGAGAAAAGGATCTCAATTTGTGGGATCTGGGGCATCCCCAGCTCCAGCTCTGCCTTGGGCTTTTGGTTAAGCCTCTTCTTTCTCTTAGTGACTAAGGGTGGCCCCACATTCCTTAGTATTGCTTGTTCTTCTAGATCTACCCCCATTGCCTTAACCATTAAGGCCACTAGTGAAGGGGAGGAGGGAGGATGAATTGGTCCGGTCATGAGTGTCAGAGTAGCCAGCCATGTGATTAAATTCTCCCTCATTTGTTGGGAGGCCGCCATTGATTGCTTTATTTTTTCTTTTATCGGGATCTCCCACACCACTGGAGTCTCCATTATTCCTTTCCCTTTATCTCCTCCCTATGAAGAAGTCTCGGCCCCCGAGGTCAGCTTTGGTATTGGCTAGACAGCCCGACAAACACTTCCGGGGCACACCTTCTTAAAGTAGGCATGGCTATGTTCGACCACATTATGGGTGAAATCTTCAATAGTGGGCCCCTCCTGGGCATCCCAGTCCACTGGTGGGAGGGCCAACTTATCAATCCCCTTTTCTTTGTACTAGGGATCTATTGTGGAGGTGGCATCTGAGAAGTCATCTGGAAATCTCTGGAGCTTTAATCTTTCCATCATCCCTATGGTCATCCTGACGTAGTGCCAGCTCCAGACCTCCATGTCATCCTGGCAGTCTTCCCAGAAGTCTTCCATGTGGTATTGGTGGGGCTATGATTCCCTGGGAAGTGTAGTCACAATTTTTCCTTGTGGATCAAAATGCTTCCGCACCAAGTAGAATTCTGCCAAGTTATAGCTTTTAAGCTCATTGTCTGCTTCTTTGGTGGCGGCCAAACTGCATGAATAATTCCTACAAGTGATTGGGAATGGAATATTTGTTACCTTCTTCAAGGCATAGAATGCATGCAGCTCCATTATCTACCTACTGTATGCACCCTAAAATGGTCGCCTAGACTTTTGGCCCCATTTCTCAATTTATCAAATCCCTGAATCAATATTTTCAAATATCAACAATATCAATTATATCAATTTCCTTGATCAAATCATAATCAATTCAATATTTCCTAAGGTTTGAGCCTTATTTAATTTAAAAGAGAAAAAATAAAAATAAAAATATTATTTAATTAAGAAAACATGCTCTCTTTTAATTAAATAATAAAATCACTTTATCCTAGGCCTTTATTTAATTAAAAGGAATTTCCTCCTCTTTTATTTAAATAAAAAATCCTTATTTTTCTTCTTATCCTATGTTGCACAAATAAAGCATTATTCTTATTTTATAAAAAGGGAAAAAACACTTTTTGTCTTATGTGAGACACAAAAGTCAACTCCTATTTTCCTATTGGAGGATATTTGT
>MU223664.1:7180469-7198197 GCA_018584345.1 Thuja plicata
TACCTTGCGTATATCAAGGACTCCCTTTAGAAGAGCTATGTATATCCCTATAGACAACTTGATAGGATGTTGTTGTGTTCTAAGTGCCTGCTAAAACATTTTCAAGAACATACACAAGTAGAATCTTAAGGGAGTAGAAATACTACGACACTATCTAGGTTCATGTGCAAGGTTGCTTTGTCCCTTGCTCATTGTTTGAAGACATTGACTGCTTGAGCTCCCTGATTACTATCTTGCGTGATTGCTTCATGATAAAATTTTTTAATGCACTTAGTTGGTTATTTAAAACAATCAAAATCTGAGTTCTGTGTCCTTTCCTTGCGTGAAACTTCCTGTCAGTGAGCTGTTCGCTGTTATTTTTGAGCCCGTTTTAGCTTATTGTCCCATCATTTTTAGTTTTCTGGGTTGATTCGGGTTAGATTGGATTACTTACCCTATTTTTAGAAGCTTTTTTAGCTTTGGATTCTTGTGTTTGACCTCTTGAATTAGCAATCTTTGATTTTGCAAGTGACCTTGCTTGGCGTTTGGTGAGTTAGAAACCGTCCTGGTTGAAACGATAAATCTTTAGATTCTTTGATAACATACCTGGAGAGTTTTGGTAGTCTCTTATCCATCCACTTTCATACAATTTCAATTTCAATTTCAAATTTAATTTGGGTAAGACCATCCTCCTGGTCCATATGTGTTAAGGGTATTCACCCTTTGATTGTAGCACCTCTGTGGCAGTGTTGGCTTATTCCTATTTGCAAATTTCTATCTTATCATTTTTTTTTTTGGACAAGTTAATGCTTTTTCTATCCTAGTTTGGTACCAATGTTTCTTAGGGTAGCAAGGCAAGGCAACCATCAGAATAGATAAATAAATATTATTCCAGGGTCCGGAGATCTTACCACCGTGGCGCTTGCCTTCCCTGATAAGTTAGCTTAGTTTAAAAATCCTGAAAAGTATCTATATATTTTTTGCAAACTTAGAAATTTAACCAATATTCGGGCCTGGGGGTCTCATCATAGTTAGTGAAGGCAAGATGTGGGTCGGGTGATGGCAAGAGACCCATAGTTTGAAAAATTAACTGTTGGAAGGTGTGCGCAGAAAGTGAGCTATTAGACCTATATGGACACCACGTGGCTATGCAATAAATGGAAGTTATGGTGATGGCGGCAGAGCCAACTATCCGAATGCACAAAAAGTGAAAGCCACTTAGACAAATTTAAATGTGCACATGGGACATAAATGAAGGATAGGTTGGTGTATGGAGGAGAGAGAAAACCACCTAGTTGAAACTGACCGAGAGCCAATTTCAACCAGGCGGTATTCTGCCCAGAGAGAGCTCGCAAATTACGAACAAGAAACAAAAACAACACGGTGAGCTTGAAAAACTACCAAACAACTATACATAGAATATACATCTAACCTAAGCAGAGTCGAAGGTATACATGACAAGCGGAGGGATACACAACAATATATACCAAATATACATATGTACAGAACGCAGGGCAACTATTTACAAAACCAGAAAATGTACAAGCATCTTTAACTTTTACATTATCCTACATCTACATAGAGGGCAGACAACCCTCTGGCAGAGACTGCCTACCAACGGGTGGCAAACCAGAAAGAAACGCAACATAAAATAGAAACACAAGACAACACAAAAACCAGACAAAAAACCAAAAAGCAGGAAAATAGAGAGGAAAGAAGGCACCAACCTAAAAACAAAGAAGGGAAATGAAAGGAACTTGCTGTGAACACTCTGTAATAGCCCCTACCATCAAACGATCACTACTTACCACCACAAACCACCCACAATTATTCAGAATAGCTCGGAATGGTTCGCACTAGATTTTCGCTAAATCACTGTAAAATCATTCAAATTGCTTAAGTGTTTTAATCACGGTAATTGTGAAAATGATAGGTAATTTATATTTATACCCGGGGTAAAAATCAAGTTACCTTTCCTTCCACAAACTCCAGACAGACAGACCTCTGGACTCCGAGCCTGGGGATTCCATGGAACCATACCTTCTTACGAAAAGAAGACATTGTGGCAAAGAATCTCAGAGTTCAGAGTCTGGCTCCTGATAAAGGATGACCAACTTTAGGACTGGTTCCTAGAGACACGAGAGACAAAAACAAAAACAAAACCAACACCGCGGGAAAGAAAACCCAGAGAAAAACAAAAGAAAAAAAGACAAGGCAAGAGCCAAGAGCAGAAACCAAAAAGGGGGACCCAAAATTTTGCACACAAAATGTAGGGACGGGGATGCAGGGCATAACAATACTTCAATTAATTATCTTTTTGGGAAAGTATTCACTGTGATTTTTCCCTGTTTGGATTTTCCAAGTATAAATCTTGGCGATCTTGTGTTACTAGTTTATTTCTTTCTTGCACATTATTTATTGTGGTGGTAACTAAAGCTATTTGTTTTAGTTTTAGTTTTATGTTGATTCACCCCTCCTCTCAACATCCAATGTGTGTTCATCACCCAGTAGTGATGTGCAATGCCACCCAAGTATGTAATACTCTCAGACCCACCCCATCATACTAGTGGAGATAGTCACACAACCCAAGCACACATAATGCATATACAAGAAGTATGCTAACTCACACACCATACAAGTGCATGCAATCAGGGGATGACACATCAATCCTAATATAATCACTCAGACAACATATCTTAAGATGCAATTATACCAAGGTCACTACATAAAACTAGACAAGGTATGGTGGTGAGACTCAAGAATGGAGTGTCATCATACGACACATGGAGGACCATGTAGCTTAGAGTAGTCCTTCTCTCATCAAGGAGGCTCTACTGTATTGGATCAACATCACTCAGATGGTCACAACAATTCCAACTCAATATTCATAGATAGTCATGGCTATGTTGGCTCAACATCACTTAGACGAACATAATTGTACCATCTTACAACACTCGGATGACTTTTATACTAATGTTAGCTTATCTTATTATTATGTTTTATCTCTATTTATTTATTCAAATTATTAGCTCTTATTATTAACTCTAACAAGGGTTATCCTAGGACCTCTTTGTGTCTCAAACCACCTTGAAGAGCGACTACATTCCACTACTATACACCAAATGACCATCTTGTTAAAAAAATGGGGAACAATGTAATGCCCAAGGAATAGAAAATATAGAATAAAGGAGTCCATGTCATGCAACAAAAGGAGACAAAGTAAGTTTAATTGGACTCACCAAGTACACATGTCACTCAAATCCCATCATAGGAACATATCTCAGCTATGTGCAAGGGTGTAGTCTCAACACCAACATTTGTAGATGACAACAAGTCTCAATACAATCATAAGTTGATTGAATAAACAAAAAAATATATAGGCTAAACCACACAAGAACATAAATAACACAAGGTTTAATTTCACTTCAAATTTAATGAGAAATCAATTGGGGCTCACCCAAGAGTTCAAGTTTCTGAAGATCCCATTAATATAGGCATGAATCATGATGCCAAGAATGTGGTCTCAAAACCAACTCCCAAGAAATCACAAAAGCCTCTAAAAAAGGTCAAAGTGAATCATAAAACACAAATAAGAGCATATGCTCCAAAATATGCTCAATTGGTGTGTATATCAAGGACATGGTCACAAATCCTCTCACAACAGAAGTTCCATATACTAAAACCATAACTCTACAAAATAATCAATTGTCGAAACAAGGGAATTACAACTTTCAAAAAAATGTATTTGGGACCAAAAGTAGTCCCAAGGCAAAAACTACCATTAGAGGCCACGAACAACTCAAAAAATTCAAACTTTGAAACTCAAAATTCTAACAATTTCCTTTGGCTCCAAAACTATCCAACAAGGTAAAAATGCATCCAACCTCACATTTCAATCACCCAAAAAAAATTGAGGAACATAATATTACATTTTCCATTCAAATTTGAATTGCAGTCACATCTGCTCAATCGGGCAATAAATTTTTTTACATATGTGGGGGAATGCTAATTCTCAACCCATGAACTAAATGCAATAAACATTAAACCAAGAAAAAAATTAAAATGAGGGATTTTAGCAAACCCACCTCACCAAATGGTGAAAACACCAAAACAAGGAGAAGAAATAGAAAATTCCATGAAAGCAATAAAAAAAGCTCGACAAAGCAGATAAATTCTAGCACAGTTCTAACAAGCCAATGCCCACAAAAATCCACTTGGTAAATCTCTCCCAACAATCAAAAGTCTAAATCTTACAAAGACAGTTTTTACCAATTTTTCCTCTCCAAAATGCAAAAGTGAGAAAATGAGTTCTAATTTCTCATTATGTCACATTTTGGCTCAAAAGAGAAAAATCTTATATACAACCACTTAAACCAACTAAATTAAAAAAATCCAACTTAGCTCAAATTAAATTAAGTCAATTCTATTAATTTGAATGCTACTATGACAAAAATGTTGGAAAACAATAAAATAACCAATTACCAAGAAACTCTACAATAAAATCTAACTCAATTGCGACATTCTGGTTACTCCACAATGCACAAATAGATAGTTGTTTAATACAAAAATGCATGAATTATCCAGATTTTACCCACATAGTACCAGAGGTGTAATATATCAATTATGAATACATCATCCGTACAGGGATGATATTGGCTAAAATCATGAATGGGAAATGTAACTATCTCATGTGTCACTGTTAGGGATAATACACATTCAAATCAATGGAACTAGGTGGAGACGATGTCTGGTACCTATTCAGTAAAACATACACACATCAAGTGTAGTTGCTTATAGTATAAATAGATGAAGCATGTGTGCATGCACACACACACACACACACATCCAAAGTGTTTCCTAATAAAAGGAAACTCTAGTGGTTTAATCATTCATATGCATTTGAATGATAAAACATTGTTCCTTTCATATTTAATCCCCAGTATGCATCATAATTAATCCATTCAAATTAAAGCATTAAATAATGACTTTATGATATTTAAACATATATCATTGAAAAACCTGAATAAAATATCCATCAACATGATAAGGGGAAATATTATAGAGAATAAATAATAACATTATGATAATTACGTATGTGGAGAAATTGGAACACCCCACAACATAAGAAGGAAGAAATCCAAGATTCCATCACCAAAGGAGACCTGATTAACACAAAAAGAAGTGCTAATGTGCAGCCTTCACAAAGGGGGAAATTGCTTAGATTAACTTATTCCTTTCCCTACAAGAGGGGACTAAAATTAATATGAAAAGGAAATCCATGAAAAAAGTGATGAAAATAAGAAATCAAGCTAACTTACCTTGAAAATAGAAACTTGAAGACCTATTGGAAGACTGTGTCAAAATCTAGAATAATTCTAGGTTTGGGAGAAGAAACCTGAGATATGAACAACCTAGAAATGTGGGAGCCTCATGACTATGCCATCCTGGAGGGACTATGATGACTTGGATTGTGGATGGTGACATGCATAAAACCCACACAGGACTAGGTCGACCTCAACCTAGTCCATGACAAGAAAACTGAACTAAAACTTTGTATCTGGCACTAGAATTGTTAGATTTGCATACAAGAATTGTATCTCCACTATCTGGGGTAGGTCAAATTTATCCTTCTCCTGAGTGTTAAAAAAATAGAAAATGAATCTCGTATCTATAATCTTCTTCTAAAAGGGTATCTGGATCTATACTTCAATTTGTCCTTCCAAAACCTGCAAATCTAAAAAAGGGTGTGTGAGTGGCTATATAGGGGTTTTCCTTAGTCAGCCCCTACTTTGGTTATTTACACCTCCATAAATAGCCATTAGTAAAGATTTTTGTGTATGTAGTTCCCGTAAATCTAGAAAGAAAATCTAGATAGAGCAATGTATGTAAGATGCAAAGATCTAACCCTAGAGAGTGAAACCCTAGCATTCAAATGTAATGTGTATGTAAATATGAAGCAACAATGCATAGATCTAAAAAATAACATGGAAATCATACCAAGCCTCTAAGGCTAAAGTACTCCAAGTCACCTTCACAATCCATTTTCTACCCCATTTTGATATCTTGAATACTTGATTGGGAGAAGAATGCAAAGTGAAGAACTCTCTTCCTTCAATGGATTTTTTCAAGCCTTCTTGTTTCCACCTTGAAATTTAACTATGTAAAATTAGGATTTCCACATGAGCTTGCCCACATAAGTTTAATATATCCTAATCATACCAAATGAAGCATTTGAGTGTGAATTAATAGTAATTTTAGGATTACACCCCCCAAGGGCTGACTGCACAAGGCGGGAAGCCTTGAAATTTAAAATGAGCCTGAGATCGTAAAATGGTTGTGGCTTAGGGCTAGGAAAACCTTTCCCTAGTCCCCAGAGGTAGGAAAACCTTGGCCTAGTCTATGGAGGCATAGTCTTCCATAATTGTCCCAAGACTGCAAATAATAGTCAGTTCAGGGTTGGAGAAAGAGATGAGCGGAAAAAAATAGTTTTGGGATGAAAAATCACTTTGAAAGAGGAGATGCAAAAGGATTAAACCTTGTGGTTATGTCCTATCTTGAGCTTTGCACCAAAGAAGAGGGAAATCAAGGAGGATTTTCTAGATCCTATCCTTATTTCATCTAGGAGAGATAAAATAAGCAAGTCTACTACATCCTAAATGAAAGTGTAGCATGAAATCACACTAAATAGGTGCTAAACCATCACTAAATTGAATGGATTCTAATTTGGTATGATACAATTAGCCCCCACTTTAGTGGTATATGACACTACGTGCATATGTAAGCTCAAGTAAGAAAACCTTTAGTAAAGAATAAAGACATAGCAAAGTCCACAATGCATAAAACCTGCAAGGAACCATTAGTAATTGTATCCTACAAAACACATGTTAGAAATAATAAAAACCACCTAGGACTTACTAAGGAATGATTATGTGAAGTTCGTGGGTAGCTATATGTCCCCCTATTTTGGCTTGCTAATTTCAGAAAGGGGAAACAAGGATACATGTGTACTGTGGCAAACTGGAAATGCAAAGTGATGATAAGCACATTTCAAAAACCATTTATGAACTTTCCTAAATGCATTCTAGGAGAAATATTATTGAATCGTGATTCCAACACCCATAAAAACATCAAAATTGGAGTTGCCTAGCTCAAGTTATGATGAAATGATTGAATGGCTATTCTAAATGCATGTAAAAATAAGAAGGGGTGTGATTAACTCACCCAATAAGATTTGTGTATCTTACTATGAAACACACAAAAATACATTCTACAAAATAAGATGGTGTTTAATGGTCTAGAAATTTTTTGTTCATGCTAGTCAACCCATTGAGGATTCACCCTCAGGAAACTACATTTCTAAAAGAGCAATACATAAAAGTTGATCCAAGAATAAGGATGTGTGTGTCCTGAAGGGATCAAAAAATAAAAATGAAAGGATCAGGCCTTCTAGATTATTAGAAATCTAATAATAGATCTAAACGAGAGTATTGAATGGTCTAAGAGGTTTGTGTGCTTGATAGTCAATCCCATAAAAACTAAGAGCCATCTAGTAAATTTTCTTGTGTGTACACATGAGGATACATCAAATTTTCTAGAAAATTGTGTTATGCTAGTCAACCACTCCTTAAAAGGTGAGAGTAACTGGCCCTAACACATTGTGTTATGCTAGTGTACTCTATCTGCCAGGAAATAAATATAAGCTTAAGGAAAAAGAGAAACAAGGATGAAGCATCTTTCAGCATCAAGATAATATCTACAAGAAACACCCAATCCAAGCCAAAGAGGTCACAACTCCTATGAGGTCATGGATGGGATGAAAGCAGAGAGATACCATGCAAGAAGTAAAAAATTAATCCTTTTGAAGGATGGCACACTTTTTAGTCTCCAAGGTAAGGGATTTATCTAACATGGAAACCCAATTGCAAACAATGAAAAAGGTTTACGATCAAAGATGTGTATATGTAATGTAGACCAACATTTCTATGTATGATTGGATGTCACATGATAAATAGATATTTCTTCACCAAGGGAAAATTGGATCCTTAAGAGAATGAAAGAGAGATTGAGAAGATGCCCTTTCCCCCAAGTGTAGGAACAAGGGTAAAGGAGAGTTATTATGTCACTCATGACACTATTCATGATAATGAACATGAGTTATTTAGAGAAATAGGGATTGAAATATAACTCATTGCGATATGATATATGAATAACCTCACTATCAATGAGTTGCTTAATTTTATAATGTAAATCTTAACATTCATAAGTAGAGTGATCATGATATCGATGATACATGCAAAAAGGAAGAGTCATAAGGTGTTGACTATGTTTCTTTTTGTGTTTAGGTCTAGTAATCATCTTAGCACATAGAAGTTTAGGAAAAGTCACTTCTTGATCAAAGGAAGATGTAGAAGAAGTGTTAGATAATGAAGGGGATGTGTGGACAAGGGAGGAAACTCAAAACCATATGCTTCCATAGGTTTTTTATTATGTTCAACAATTTTTTGCACACATCCTGAATCATGCTTTGAAGTGTCATCTATGATGTTGTTAACATTAATTATTTGTGGCTTCTTATAAGGATTAAATCCTAATCTGTAAGAATGTTCATGCCCCCTATTTCCTAAGGGCACTTGAGTTCCTTGTTCTTGTTTACCACATCCATGACCATTGAATCTATTTTTTGATAGTAAATGATAACCAAGATCATAACAAGAATCCATATCAGACAAATCCAATGGAGCTTCATTCGTCACTATGTCATCACAACTAGGTTTAATAGGTTCATGATGGATGGAAGAAGTGACAAAATTGTTATGAATTTTATTAGGAAGAGAAGTTGTTTGAGACTTATATTGTATGAATTTAAGGTTTGAGACTTTATATTCTTCAATAAAAGTGGGTGTGAAATCTAAAGATCCCCAATCATCATCTGAAAGAGAACTAGAGGAAGGAGGATCATCGTTAGAAATGTGAGTATCATTGGATTCAATATTCAAAAAAATGATTCAGTTTATCATCTGCATGAAGAGTGTAGATCAATTTGTTATAAATAAATTTGACTTTCCGATGCAAAGTTGAAGGAACAACATGTATATCATGCAAAAAAGGTCTTCCCAAAAGAAGGTTGTAATTAAGAGGTCCAGACATCGTGTGAATAGGAGTATCCAAAATGACTAGACCTACTTTAATAGGTAAAGTAATGATGTCAAAGTTTTTCTTATAAATATTATCAAAGCCTCATTAGGAATGTTATCAGGTTTAATAGTTGAAAGATCGGCTTCAATTTATTTGAGCATGTCCATACTACAAACATTAAGCCCAGACCCATTATCAATTAAGGTCCTATGATTGAGGTTACCATTGATAAACTATCGTAAGTGCATCATATTGATATTGAACTTCTTTTCGAGGTAAATCATCTTGAGTAAACACAATTTAAGGTGAAACAAGGGTAGCATGCATGCATTCCAAAAAAAAAATTGATATTATCTTGATTAGGCAGAGAAGGTGGAAGAGTTGATAAAGACTTTTGAAAATCTTAATGATAGGTAGGTGAAGTTTGAAGAAGTTCCCAAAGGGAAATCTTAGTAGGGTATTGCATAATTTTTAAACCAAATAATAATCCTTTCCCAAGGAAGTAGGCAATATAGGTGTTGAAGGAAGCACATGTTGAGAAGGTGGAAAAGAAACTAGAACAGTAGATTGAGGGTTATTTCGCGTATGATAGGTATGAGCTACTGAATCTTGATCATTGAAAAACTCTAAATTATCTCTAGGTTGGACTTTCACAATTATGATAGGCTTTTTCAAAGTCCTTTGAGGATCATATCCTTTAAAATTAATCTTAGGTGGAGTGAAATTTTGAAGAAATCCCTTGATAGTTATCATAGGCTTGTTGACTATCGCAGGTTGAGCATGAATATTAACAACGTTAACTTGATCGAGCTCCTTAATTTTCATAGACTCATCGCTAGAAGGGGGAACACTAAGGTAATTAAGTATGATTCTCTTCTTCCAAGTCATCTTTAGAAGAGGGATTAGTGGTATCCTTGAATTAGTCATCCCTAGAAGGATTATCAAATGAAGGTAAAGTGACATTAAGAAAAGTATTTATAATGTCCTCTTTCTCTAAAATATACTCATAAGGGGAATATATTTTAGGAGAAGGGTCACCATTATATATGAATGTGTCATCTCTTGAGTGGGTAGGAGAAATATCAAACAATATATCCACTCCTAGAGGAGGGGAATAATCCATGTTATTATCTAGGGGCTCATCAAGAGAAGGAATTTTTTGTTGAGAAAGGGACACTTTAGGAGATGAATAATCATGACCTAAAATCTATTCATAAGGGAGAGAGTAATCAATATCCATATCTAAGGGTTTATCCTAAATAGGAGAATCATCAAGGGTATGATAATATAGATGAATAAAGCACATTATAGGTGAGGAATAATCATGGCTCACTAAAGCTTGATCCCTAAGGGGATTAGAAATAAAGATAGATAAAGGATTTATCTCTTGTATCAAAATGTTTTCATAGGAGGAATGCATTTTAGGATAAGGATCAACATTTTCTTTCAATATATCACCATTTGGAGGGAGATGCTTTGAATAAATGGAATCTTCTTGCAATAAATTGATTCCATTTATGGTATTGGAATTAGGAGGGAATTAGCATGACAATTAAGAAGTAGACTATCATCATATGCATGAAAATAAACTTTTTGAAATTCATGAAGGAAACTTGAAATTAAACTAGCGAAGGATGATAACAACTCCATTAAAAAATGCATTAGATGAAATGTTTTTGTATTTTTTACATAAAAACAACAACTATTCTATCACGCAAGAAAGTAAAAGCAATATTTTTGTTCTTTTTCAATATAAATGCAAAATCTCACTTTACCGCAACAAAAGGAATACAAGGCATGTAGGGTACAGGTTCACCAAAATGTATATGGGAAAATTGGAACACCCCACACCATAGGAAGGAAGAATACCAATATTCTACCACCAAAGGAGACTTGATTAACACAAAATGAAGTGCTAATGTGTAACCTTCACAAAGGGGAAAATTGCTTGGATTAAATTCTTACTTTCCCTACAAGAGGGGATTAAAACTAATATGAAAAGTAAATCTATGAAAATAAAGTGATGAAAATAAGAAATTAAGTTAAATTACCTTGAAATACAAACCTGAAGAGCTAGTGGAAGACTATGTTAGAATCTGGAATATTTTGACATCCGGGAGAAGAAAACTAAGATTTGCAAAACCCTAAAAGTTGGGAGCCTCACAACTATGCAAAACTGGAGAGGCTATGATAACATGGAAAGTGGATGGTGATACCTAGAAAAACCACCTAGGACTAGGCCAACCTCGACCTAGTCCAGGACTAGAAAACTAAACTGGAACTCTTTATCTAGCACTAGAGCAACTAGATCTGCAAACATGAATTGTATCTCCAATATCTGGGATAGGTCAACTTTGGCCTACACCTGACTATTAATGAAATGGAAAATGAATCTCGGATCTGGAATCTTCTTCTAAAAGGGTATCCAGATCTGCACTTTAATCTATCTTTCCAAAACCTTCAAATCTAAAAAAGGGTATGTGTGGGAGGCTCTATAGGGGTTTGCCTTAGTCAACCCCCCATTTTGGTGTTTTACACCTCCATGAATAGCCATTAGGAAATATTGTTGTGTGTGTAGTGCCCGTGAATTTAGAATAAAAATCTAAATAGAGAAATGTATGTAAGATGCAAAGATCTAACCCTAGAGAGTGAAACCCTAGCATGCAAATATAAATGTGTATGTAAATATGAAGAAACAATACAAAGATATGAAAATAACATGGAAATCATACCAAGCCTTTGAGGCTGAAGTAATCCAAATCACCTTCACAATCCATTTCCTACCCCATGTTGATGTCTTGAATACTTAATGCTTGATTGAGAGAAGAATGCAAAGTGAAGAACTCTCTTGCTTCAATGGATGTCCAAGCCTTCTTATGTCCACCTTGCAATTGCACTATGCCAAATTGGGATGTCCACACGAGCTTGTCCACATAAAGTTAATATATCCTCATCATACCAAATGAAGCATTTGAGTGTGAATTTATAGTGATTTTGGGATTACACCCTGCAATGACCGATTGCACAAGGCGGGAAGCCTTGGAATTTAAAATGGGCCCAGGATACTGTTGGCTTGCTTTCAACAACCCAAGTTTTGAACTTTTAAAAATCAGCCCCATGAGAAAAGTTCCTAAATTGTCTCGATATCTTACTGATTTTTATTGCTAATGATGCTTTGGTAAAGTGTAATTTATGAAAGGGAAATGTTCAGGGATGTGTTGAACTTGAAATTAGAACCTCAAGGTTCAAAGTTCAAAGTTCAAAGTTCAAAATGCAGTTTGCAAGGTTCAAAGTTCAAATTTTGAAACTCAACGTTCAAAGGTGCAAGATGCTAGTTCAAGTTTCAAAGTTTGGTTTCAAGGCCCTCTAATTTGGAAGTTCAAGATCAGTCTCACAACTCAGATTTAGGATTCACATTCCTGACCTCAAGGATTCAGATTCAGATTAAAGTTTGCAAGTAATGAATCAAGTTTAGTGGTCCAGATTATTCCAAATAAGTTCAGAAACAATGGTTCATTGCTGAAGTTTCACATTGAAAATATGAAAAATTCAAAACTTATGAACACATATTATCTCCTTTTGAAGGAACTGGTGATCTCTTGGAGTATTATGGGAGCTATATCTGCCTAACAACCCCATAAGTGGCACATGGTTATTTGACATTAAAATAAAGAGAAATGAAAGTTCTTGTTACAAGAATCATTTTCCTGATTTGGCACCTTAAAGGGCTATGGAACTGATTGTTTGGTTCACAATCCAAAACATATAGAATATATCAATATTCACATCATAAATTGATGGGAATGATCAAATGCAGACATGGACTGATTTCTGTGTGTTTAAGGAATAGATACAGTAGATAATTGATTTACAAATGACTGATTTGATTCTGACAAATGATGGTTAGACACATAATGACTCATAGGATATTTAACTTTACTAGAAATTTCAGGTTCATATGTGGGTTTAGGGATACCTCTGGTGAGATTCTGTGGTAGGTATTTTCTAGATAACTCAAAATCAAAAATTGAGAAGAATATTTTTATTCACTCAATTTACTATGAAACTGTACAAGTACATATACATATTCTAGATCCTACAATCAAGCTGCTTGCCTTATTGATTTAGGAAAGAATCAAAAATTAGTTTAGGAAAGAATCAGAGTATTGAATTAGGAAAGAATCAGATATCAAGATAGGAAAGAATCAACCCAATATCGCAACACTCCCCCTCAAATTGGTGCATAGATGTCACACATGCCCAGCTTGCCCAAAAACTTTGAGAACACTCAACTTCAAACTGCTTTGGTGAGAATATCAGCCAATTGATCCTCTAATCAAATCTTGGGCAGCTCCATAATCTTCTCATCCAACTTCTCTTTAATGAAGAATCTGTCTACCTCCAGATGCTTTGTATGATCATGTTGAACCAGATTATGAGCAATATCACAAGCTGCTTTATTGTCACAATATAGTTGAATTGGCTACTTAAGCGAGCAGCCCAAGTCTCTTAGAAGAAGTCTTAGCTACAATACTTCACATATTCCAAGTGCCATACCTCTAAATTCTGCCTCCGCACTTGATCATACAACAACATTCTATTTTTTGCTTCTCCATGTAACGAGATTACCTCCTACAAAGGTGAAATAACCTGAAGTAGAACACCTGTCATCTACTGCTCTAGCCTAGTCAGCATCAGTATATGCATCCACACTTTGATAATCCTCCTATTTAGTGAATAAAATTCCTTTTCCAGGAGCAGACTTCAGATACCTCAAAATGCGCATAACTGCATTCATATGTTGCTCTCCAGGATTATGTATAAACTGGCTAACAATACTCAATGCATAGGCAAGGTCTAGCCTTGTGTGTGCTAAGTACATGAATCTTCCTACGAGTCTCTGGTATCTTCCTTTATCAACTGGTACCTGATTAGACTCAATACATAACTTCAATCCTTCTTCCACTAGTGTATCAGCTGGTTGACATGCTGACATACCAGTTTCCCATAAGAAGTTGAAGGCATATTTTCTTTGAGACAGAAAGATCCCTTTATCAAATCGAGACACTTCGATCCCAAGGAAATATTTCAAGGGACTGAGGTCTTTCATTTCAAATTCTCTGGACAAGTAACCCTGTAGAGCCCTCCTTTCTTCAGGATCATTTCCTATAACTACCATGTCATCGACATAAACAATAAGAGTAGTGATCTTACCCTGCTATTTCTTTAGGAATAAAGTGTGGTGTGAATTGCTCTGACAGTAACCAAAGGTTCTCATAGACTTTGCGAATCTTCTGAACCACGCCCTTGGAGATTGTTTCAACCCATATAGTGAATTTTGTACTCTACACACCTTCTAACTATGTATTTATGGTATCATGCATCCGGGTGGGAGTTCCATGTAGACTTCTTTGGACAACTCTCCATGTAGAAAGGTATTCTTCACATCAAACTATTGTAATGGCCAATCCAAGTTCGTAGCTAGAGACAACAAGACTCATACTATATTGATTTTAGCTATAGGTGCAAATGTCTCTGTATAATCAATCCCATAGGTTTGGGTGTACCCTTTTTCCACCAATCTTGCCTTAAAGAATTCAATTGTACCATCTTCTTTGTACTTCACAATATAAACCCACCGACATCCAACTGGTTTCTTTCTTGGTGGACGGTCAATAAGTTCCCAGGTTTTATTTTCCTGCAATGATTTCATCTCCTCATTCATAGCGGCTTTCCACCTTGGGTCAGCTAAGGCTTCCTGCACATTGTTAGGAATAGATACAGTAGATAATTGATTTACAAATGACTTATTTGATTTTGAAAAATGATGGTTAGACACATAATGACTCATGGGATATTTAACTTTACTAGAAATTTTGGGTTCATATGTGGGTTTAGGGATACCTCTGGTGAGACGCTGTGGTAGCTATTTTCTAGATGGTTCAGGAACATCCTTAGTAAACAATTGGTTTGGTGTATCAGTTGCCTCTGGTGTGAGGGACTCAGATAGAGGTGGAGCCACAACTTTAGTTTCTAGTTGTTCATCACTACTTTGATCCAAAGTTATACCACCCACCTCCAATTCACCCACTTCCTGATTAACAGGTTCAGAGAGTTCCCCTTCTTCAGAGATGTCCAAGTTACCCACTTCTTCAGAGATATGAACATCCATATCTTCAAAGATGTGATCATCATAGTCTAGAGTCTGAATGTCCTTTTGGTACTCCCCCTGAAGTTTAGGCTCAGAAGAAAAATACATCGAGTCTTCATGAAAAAATACATCCAATGTAATAAACATTTGTTGGGTTGGAGGATGATAGCATCAATACCCCTTTTGATAAGCAACATATCCTAGAAAGACACATCACAACTCTCGAGGAGATAACTTGGTGCGCTAATGCTTATGGAGGTGTATGAATTCTACACAACCAAAGATGTGAGGAGGTAAATTTGGGACAACTGGAGCAACAACCACCTCAGTGAGAGCCTGGGATGGTGTCTGGAAATCAATAGTGTTGGAGGGTACCCGGTTGATCAAATATGTTGTAGAGGTAAGTGCTTCACCCCAATAGGACAAAGACATATGGGCTTCTATCAATGAAGCACAGACAACCTCCAACAAGTGACAATTTTTTCTCTCAGCCACCCCGTTCTGCTGAGGTGTATTGGAACGAGTAGTTTGATGAATAGTTTTGTGTGCTTCTAGATAATATTGAAGTTTAGAACTCAAATATTTGCCCCCATTGTCACTACGGAGAACCTGAACTTGTGCATTGTACTGAGTACAAACCATATTATAAAATTTTTGAAATAACAAGTTTACTTCACCTTTAGATTTCATTAAGTAGACCCAAGTCATCTTGGCACAATCATTAATAAAAGTAACAAACCAACATGATCCACCCAAGGTAGTGACTTTGGATGGACCCCAAACATCAGAATGTATGACCATAAAAGGAACTGGAATTTTATTCAAAGTTAATGGAAAAGAAGCATGATGGATTTTTACAAGTTCACAAACTTCACACCAGAAACTAGAAACATCAAATTTTGCAAATAAACTAGGAAATAATTTCTTTAGGTAACCAAAGGAAGCATGCCCCAGACGTCGATGCCATAACCAGATTTTAGATTTATGCTTCTCCCCCTCAGAGCCATCCACCATTAGAGCTTGATGCAGCTTGTCCAAACTATTTGACACAAAATCCAAGTAATACAGCTTCCCTCGCCTAACACCAAAACCAATCATTTGCCTTGTTCGGATGTCTTTAAACAAACATAAATCAGGCCAAAAAATTACAACACAAAGTAAAGTAGTGGTGATTTGGGAAACTGACTGATTTTCGGGAAAATTACAACTCTTTGTCGCTAAACTAATTTTCGGGAAGATTCAACATTGTTCTCACTTTCCATGATCACCTTATCACGATGATCCAACTCACCAAAAATCTTGGTTAATTCTCGATAATACACAGAGAGTGTTCTGCCATTCTGTTTGGTAGAGAAAACCCCCTGATTCAATACAAACACCTGCAATTCATCTGCTCCATCATAAAAATCCTTAGAAAGATATCTCGAGTGGTGGGTAAGCGAATGTATCGCTTCATAATTTCTAGGGACATAGATATCAACAACCATCTCTTGACTTTTTGATTGTCTACATACCACTTCTCATATCCATCATCATTCTCGCTAGGTGGCTATGAATTACCACAAATGAAAGAGAGTTTGTCCTTCTCAGTAATATGCATCTCCATGATTTGAGACTAAAAATCATAGTTTGTTTCATCGAGTACAATCCCTACCTTGAATGATGAACCTTCAGATTGAATAATAATAGGAGCAAATTTGGCCGATTTGGTCTCAAATACTTTTGAATCTAAATCAGCCATAGCTCTGATACCAACTCAAAATCAGAAATCGAGAAGAATATTTTTATTCACTCTATTTACTATGAAACTGTACAGGTACATATACATATTCTAGATCCTACAATCAAGCTACTTGCCTTATTGATTTAGTAAAGAATCATAAATTAGTTTAGGAAAGAATCAGAGTATTGATTTAGGAAAGAATCAGAAATCAGTTTAGGAAAGAAGCAGATATCAAGATAGGAAAGAATCAAAGTATTGATTTAGGAAAGAATAAGAAATCAGTTTAGGAAAATTAGATATCAAGATAGGAAAGAATCAACCCAATATCAAAATAGGAAATAGGGTCTGCACAAACTAAATTTGGTGGAAAGTCTTTGGAAATATAAATGAGCCTTTAGAACATTCATCAGATATTTATTTGTTTTTAGATATCAGTGAGAAGTGTATGCACCCTAAAATGCTCGCCTAGACTTTGGGCCCCATTTCTTAATTTATCAAATCCCTGAATCAATATTTTCAAATATCAACAATATCAATTATATCAATTTCCTTGATCAAATCATAATCAATTCAATATTTCCTAAGGTTTAAGCCTTATTTAATTTAAAAGAGAAAAAAATAAAAATAAAAATATTATTTAATTAAGAGAACATGCTTTCTTTTAATTAATTAAAAATCTCTTTTAATTAAATAATAAAATCAATTTATCCTAAGCCTTTATTTAAATAAAAGGAATTTCC
>MU223665.1:0-22360 GCA_018584345.1 Thuja plicata
AAAGTAACATATACTTGAACCATTAAAAATTTTCTATAAAAAAAAGTGGTGTGATAAATTATAATCTACCAAAAGCTTATAGCTTACAAATAGTTTGCACCTCAAAATAAATTTAAAACTAGTAGTTTTACGCTTGTGGGCGGGCAACCAATAGCCGATAGAATCATTATTTTTAATGAGTTTTTATAGTTAATAGAATAATTGGATTGGTTAGTTGGATGTGTTGTCGGGCTTAATTGACACTTTAATATTATAAAAGTACTTTTAATTGCTTGGTTTGATGGGCTGTCACACTTGATGCATGTTCGAGGAATACATTTTTTTAATCAGCTGGTTGGATGACTTGTCAGACTTGATGCATTTTCGGGAACAATGTTGAGACCCAAGTACAAGTTGAAATTGGAAAGTAATTGTCACTCTTCAACATTGGGAGGTTTTGGAATTAGTTGGACATTTTTATACGTAGTGGAAATTGTAGAAATGAAATTACAATGTGAGTTTGTCTAACATCTAACTTTGTGTTCCTATTTTAGATTTAATGGTACAGTGCAAACACAAGAATAATAATTATAAATACAATTCTTGTACATTTGACAAGAGTTTTAGTAATCCAAATTCATAGATGGAAGAGAACAAATGTAGCAAGTGAAAAACTGAATGTCATTATCACACACAGAAAAATTACATTACAAAAACCACTTGTAAGAAACCAACTATCAATTGTATGAAAATGATAAATATGACATGGTGAGGGACATTCATAGAATGATTGCAGTTGAAAGCATATAGAGAAGGAATTTAATATCCTGTAAACGTCAAATTGTATCCAGGGTTGCTGATAGTTGGCTGCTAGAGTTGTCCAATCCAAGTTTATTTGTTAAGAGTACCTTCCATACCAAAATGATAATCAATGGCTGTTGATTTTTGTTAATGATCATACCTCATTCTTGAGACAACGAATTCTACACCCTAATGCGGATGGTGCATTCTTTGGGAGTCTCATCCATTGAGTTGCCATTGCTGTCATACTTTCTGATTCCATCCATCTTATTGATTACCATAATTTCTTTGCCCTCTCATCTTTAATTAGTTGCCTAAATAATAGATGACATCACCAAAGAAAATTAGAGAAGTGGGACCATTATGGTGAATAGTTAATTCTTGAAGGCATGATTAAATTAAAACAGGTGGTTAGAAATAGTACAGTTATTGAACTATAATTACAAAGATATCTTGAAAGACGTGAATATATAAAACATGTATTAAAGATGTACAATTAGGTGAGTAGAGGACAACTGACACGTTCAATTAATATCAACAGCAATCAATGAGGTCACTTTCGATGTCGAACATGGAACTCAAAAATATTTTTTGATTTGCTACTTGGTCGGTGATTTTTATTATTATACATAGTGGAAAGTGTTTGAAATCAATGGTTTCATGGGGAAACATATTGCAGGGAATAACAAACTGTGAATTAGAAGGGATGGACAATATGTTACAAATAAATTACATACAAATATGAGTCATAAGGAAGAAACAGTGGTTTGTTTTCAATTTGGTAGTGATCATAAGGAAGTAACAGTGGTTTGTGTTCAATTTGGTATCACTACGCGAACAGTTGTCATAATCTTTTCAATTCCTTCCATTGTTAATCACTATTTGTGCAACTCTTACAATGTATGGGAGAGCTATTGAATGCAAGTCGATTTATAAAGAATACCTAGATTAATCATTTTTTTGGAAGAGTTATTAGACATTCGTACAAATAATTTTAAATAAATGAATGCTAAATAAAGCCAAATTCGAGCATTCACTAAAACTCATATAAGTAATTTAGATCATTACATTACACATTTGAGAATAGTTATTATAATCAAAATGCACAGATTGATAATTAGATTTTCCCGACTTAGGTAAGTCTTAGTGCCAACATAGTAAAATTGACACAAAGCATGTCTGGAATTAAAATTCAAGGGAGAACAAAGTAGAAGATGTATAGTGAATAATATTATCATTACAATTACAAAAACAAGAGTCATAACATGAATAGTATGTAAACAATATGTGATTATATTAGTCAATATCATAATTAGGAATAAAAAGATTTTAATACAAATAACAACAATAGGTTGTGTTCAATTTCAGAAGCACCATTCCAATAATTCTTATATTCTTTCCATTCTTAGCTATTATTTGTGCATGACTGTTAATAGGTGCATGTGAGAGTTCTATGGTCACTATTGATTTATCAAGAGTAATTTCCTCTCTTTGATGTTAAGCATTAAGACAAATATGAAAATTGTAACGTCCTTGTTAACCTAGCAAAGGGCTTATACGATCCGCCAAGAGAATGCCAATAATAGAATGATATCATCCAATGTCATCTATCAATGATAAATATGACATGGTGATGGATATTCACAGGATGATCACACCAAATATTATACCTAGCATCCATTTAATACTGTGGAGAGGCCAAATTGTGTGAACAACTGCTAATAGGTGGATGCTAGAGTTTTGTGGTCACCATTGATTTATCATTAGTATTTGCTTGTGTGTGAGGAATGTCAATAGTAAAATGGTATCATGCAGCTAATGGTAACAGAGAAGAATCATAGGAAATCATAATTATAATAGAAGGGTGTGCATCATTTTGACTCCACAATGAACAAAGGGTCATTAAAGAAGAAGACCAAACTAAAATTATAATCAATAACTTATGGTTTCCCTTAACAATTATAGAGCATTCTTGTGGAAGTCAGTTCTACAGGAAAATTTTGATGGAGCATTCTTTTGGTTTATTTTCTATTAACCTACCATCTCTATTATTCTTTACAATTCTCTCCATCCTATCTATTTGAACATGACTATTTTCTTTTCATGTCTATAAATAGAAACCTGAACAATACATGCAAGCACCATGCTTAAGCTACTTGTGTTGTTGTAGGAAAGGAGGGAAGAGAACTGGAAACATTACACAAAAAATTAATTGTCTAAATTTGTTGTTATTGTTTATAGGAGAGTTGAAAGGGTGATTAAATACAAGGAATAGGTAGAAGTAATATCGTTATTGCTATTTGAGTCTATACATATCTTAAAAGGTGTGATAAAAAAGGGATGATTAAAAATAACACACGTTAAAAAATGTAATCACACGAGTTAACATTACTCAAAAAACACACAACCTTTTGTGGAGAGAGATGATACAAAAAGGGGTTGGTTTGTGAATCAATATTGGAAGTGATAAATGAGCTTGGGGAATCGAGGACTGGTAGATATAAAAAATCATGAAATTAATCAATTTTAAATGGAAACACATATTTTTATTTGTCTATAAAACTATCCAAGAACATTTCTACGCTCTGTTATCTGCAGGGTGCTATTAATGAAGCACACTTGACAATTCATTGAAAAGACCACCATTCATGTAAATCAAATATGGCTTAGATGCCACCATCTAGCTAGTGACACGGTAAGGAAAAGATAGGAGGTATGTGCAATTAATATCCTCAATCATAAATGAGGTCAAGGAAGGGGGGACTGAAAGATGTCTCAAAAGATTAAAAAAATAAATTTTTGACGGCAAGAACTTGCAATGATGTCTATCCAGCCAATTAAATCTACTAGATTTGACATTTTATTTGATTTTATTAATTAAAATAAAGTTGCAGACAAGTTGTGTTATGTTATTTATTTATTTAATTAAAAAATACAAATATGCTATCAAATATGGTTGATTTAATCAACTGGATAGGCATTTCGAGAACTAGCGGGGGTCGTTATTAATGAAACACACTTGATAAATAGTGGAAAAGGCCTTTTTTGGTGTGAATGAAATCTTACTCATGTTGAATATGGATCCTTTTAAAAGATACGAATGATTAATGCGAGTACTGGTCATTCAGATCAATTAATTATGCATTAAGAGAAAACATAAATATAAAATAGAATAAAATTAGCGAAGTACAGTCAGACAATTTTGTAAATTAGAAAGTTATAAATTTGTGGACTAGGGTGACAGTTGGGTCAGAATTTTTTTTGAAAACTTCCTAACTAAAAAAAGAACTCACACCCTTTTGGAAGTTGAGTTTTAAACAAGTGATGAACTACACATATGTGAAGAAAAAATGACAGATATTCAAAATAAAACTTAGAGCTTTTTACGCTATATATTCTGTAAAATTTTTGCATTGAGAGAAAACATAAATATAAAATAAAATGTGATTAGCAAAGTGTAGTCAGACGATTTTGTAAATTAGAAATTTGAAAATTATTAGACCGAGGTGATAGTTGGGTGAGCAACAATTTTCAAAAATTCCCAACTAAAGAGAGAACTCACAGTCTTTTGGAAGTTGAGAATTCAAAAACAAGCGATGTGCATATGTGAAGGAAAAATGACATATATTTAAAATAAAACTTAGAGTTTGTTTTTGATTAAAAAAGTAGCCAAGACAAGGGGGCTGGCCCGAACAGATAGAGCTAGCACGAGAAGTGCAAACTACCAGTAGATTACGAACACATCACGAAGGTCAACACACCCTCAGCCAATACCCTTTTTAAAAATTAAAAACCAAAAATTAAAACTAACAAGCCCCAACTCCAACATGGAGTCGGTAACCAACCTGCAATCCCTAACAGACCCCAGCTTCACCTTGAAGCTGGTAACCAGTCTTTGAAAGTAAGTATCCAAGTAATTACAATTATCAGTAAAGAAGGAATTAAAACTAAACGAGTAGCAAAAGTTTAGTAGAACCACAACAAGGCCCTCATTGGCCAGCCAACAAAAACCAACAAAAAATTAAAGCATGGAAAAAAGAAGAGGCTAATTGGGGTTTTTACCCCCACTATCCAGCAGTAGCTTGAGCCAATCCTCCACGAGGAATTGGAACAACCTCTTGTCCTTGTGTTCTTCCCCCTGGGTAGACCGCCTTCGCCATTTGAAGAAGCTGGAGTGTGGTAGCCGCCAAATGCACAACCTCGACCATGAACCTAGCCACCTTGTTGAAACTTTCACCCAGATTTTTGATTTCGTCCTTGACCTCCCGCAGATCCATCTTTGAGATCGAATCCAGGGAGGAAGTCTGAAGAGATTTAATATCCTTCTGGAGTTGGGATATTTCATTTACCATGTTTCGCATGCTCTCGGTCGCCTCTTCCTTAACCTCTGGGGCCTCATTTTTTATTTTCCCATCTACCTTGGGTTCCTCAGCCATCACCGGGGGTCTGTTGACAATGGGGATGTGGGTTGCGAGTCCTCAGTCTTATATTCAAACAACTTCTTCTTGGAGAGGTCCATGGTGGGTAGAGTGAAGCTTGCCAAAATTTGGGGAGAGTCATGGCTCTTCTCATCCCCATCCAGATCTTTTTCTTTCTCCATGATCTTTCTTTTCTTCGCCTTTTTAGTGTTCCCAATGGTGTTAATATTTTTTACCTCCTCCTTCTTCGACTCTTCCTCTTCCTCCTCATCTTCAATGTAATGCTTCCTAACCGCTTTCTATTTGAAGCAGGTTTTTTCAATTATGTGGGACCTCCTTCTGCTATCATTATCTTCCTCCTCCTCAGATTCAATTATGATTTGGGTACCACCCATGGACCCCACATTAGTCTTCTTATCTTTTTTGGGGGGGTTTTGGAGGAAGACGAGGGGTTAGAATGGGCGCCCGTCATCTCCTTAGGGCCCTTCATAGCCGGCGTGGTAATACCTCATAAGGAAACAATTCTAGGGGGACACAATGCAAGGTGGAAATTGTAAAGGCGGAGAATAAGCCCTTGATGGAGAATGCAATAGTTCTTCCTGGCTTTTAATTTTTCCCTCACATCCAAAACCGTAGCTTCAAGGGAGTGAAGAAGGTAAAAGGGGAAAGAGATAGTATCATTGTACTTGAAATGGTTTAACAGGGGAAAGTGGTAGTTGTAGCAGGTGCCGAAGTGATCTTCTAGGGTAATATACTTCATGAGGATGAGGCAGACATCATTCCATGGGCTTGGCATGAGGTCCTCCCTTTTAAATCCTCCACGAATTGGAACCGGGACCTCTGATTTCTCAAAGAATCTCGCTTTACCAGAATCATCGTGGCTCTTCTTAATCTTTTTCCACTTCTTTCCATTTGTAGAAAGCCCCATAGCCTGGGCTATAACTTCTTCGTTTACCTCAAAGGCAATACCATTTATAGTAACTTTGCGCTTTGCCCAAGTTTTAACCAACTGTATGGAGACAATTTCATCACATCCTCTCATAGCTTCCATGAAGGGATAAAATCCACCCTCCTTTAAATAGGTTACTGCACACTGGTTTTTGAGAAAACCCACCTCAATCCTAGGGGGTTCCACCCTTGCCATATTGCCACCCATATCGGAGCTATACTCAAGATTCACCTCAATTTATATCTCCACCAACATTCCACCCTTCACACCTCTACCCAGCACCCACTTAACCAGAGTCTTGCAGAAGATACCAATATAGCACTAGTGGGCAGAAATACACAAGGCGAAAAACCAGTTGGGAATAATATCCAACATTTTAATGAAATGGCAAGTATCGGTCACATGGTTAGCCAGAGTAATTACAGAGCCTATGCATATCTTGATATGATTTCCTTTCCCATGATTAATGCACCACTTAACCTCATCCATCTTGTCAAGCGCTCCCTGCCTCGTGCTTTTCCCCATGTCAGCTCCAAATTTGAAAAAGCCTGTACTTTTTCCTAAATTGGAATTAAGAGCCCGTCTTTTCAGACTTCTAATAATATTAAAATCCTTTCCCATAACTTTTTTAAAATTTGAATTCCGCCCAATCCTTTTGATCCTATCTGCCGCCTCTCCCATCCAATCAAAAATGTCCTTGTACTCCATAGGTTAAATGCTTTCTTTCTCAAAAAGTAAGGCAATTTGCTTGGAAAGGGAGCCCAAGTTTCTCCAGCGCTTTAGACCTTGTTGATTAAGCCCTGTGGTTGCCAGCTTTCAGCCACCGCATTTCCCTCCTAAAAAATGTGTTGTAATTTGAAATCGTCAAATCTAGGGAGCAGCGACCAGATGTCTTGCAGTAGATTAGACAGCCTCCAACCAGCTTTAAAGTTTCCCTTAACCATTTCAATAATGATTTTGGAGTCCCCCTCTATGACTAGTCTTTTAACTCCCTACGTAACCACCACCTTTAGGCCTGAAAAGAGGGCAGCGATTTCTGCCACATTATTTGACCTCGATCCTAGATTTATTGCATAAGCAATGACCATTTTTCCATTTTTGTCTCAGAATATACCTCCACCCGCAGCCGATCCTTTGGAGGCAACTCCGTCAAAATTTAACTTGGTGAAATTTTCCTCCGGGGGGGACTACTTGGTATTCCGTCTCGCCAAAATCCTATTGCAGTCAAACTCATAGATGGAGGGAGGCGGTTTCTACTCCTTAGCCACCAAACAATCAAAAACCTTGGGGGTGGGGGGGGAATGGGGGGTTTTCCAGCAGCAAGTACTAAGGTTGTCCTTCAACAGATTCATAGCCAGTATTGCCATACCATCAACATCTTTTTCTTCCTCTCTGAGCACCCAGTTATTCCTTTCCTTCCATAGGATCCAAAAAACATGTGATGGTAAAATCCTCCAAAGGGTGTTGATAAGAGGGTGCTCTGTGAGGTTCCCCCAGTTGCAAATGAATTGGTCCAATTCCTCCATGAAGACCTAATTCAGTCTCATAATACTCATAAATTTGGTCTAGACCATAGTTGTGTAAGGATAGTGAATGAGAATGTGATTGATAGACTCAGCATATATTTTACATAGAGCACATCTATTGACTAAATGAATCCCCCTTTTCTGGAGGTTATCCAACATAGGAATTTTACTATGGACGGCTATCCACCAGAAGAAATTGATCTTGGGGATTAATTGGGGAATCCAGACTTTCCCCCAGCTCTTGTCATCTACCACAGTGTTTAAGTTGGTTAGATATATAGATTTCACCATTATTTCCCCTGATTTGTTATGACACCAAATGGCTTTGTCCTTACCCTGGGATATAGGAATCCTGACACCATCAATAAGCTTCTAAATTTCTTTTATATAAGGTGACACTTGAGTCTAATCCTGAAAAGCATCAGCGAGCACTTTCCATTTCTTACCTTGAGAGATGTAGTCACTGACTTTACCTCCAAAGTGAGAAATCAATATATCCTTGATGAGTCCAAACTTTTCCCATCCAAGGGGTTTTTCCCCCACCCACCAACCTTCCCAAAACCGGATTTGGGTGCCATTTTTGACCACCCATTTTAAACCTTTGAAAAGACTTACTTTTCTTTTGTAAATGAAATTCCAGATTTTTGAGCCAGGGGGTAAATTTTGCCTAGACGAGAATTAGTCATTATAAAAATATTTGGCCTTCAAAATTCTGCTCCACCCAGAAGTTCCTCTAAAGCACGGCCAGCCCATTTTAGAAATCAGAGCCTTATTCAGGTCCTTGATTTTTCTCACGCCAAGCCCTCCCACCAGCTTTGGTTGACAAATAGTATCCCAGTTGACTAGGTTCATTCTAGCCTTTTCCTCCGTCCCCGACCATAGAAATTTTCTCTGGATTTTTTCCATCTTCTCCACTGTTCTATCATTTTTTTTGAAGAGAGATAGGAAATAAATAGGATTTTTCCAGCATTACTAAGAGCAATTGGATTTTTCCAGCATTACTAAGGACCTTACCTTTCCATCCTGCCAGTTTTTCTTGCATTTTTTCCAGAATGGAGTTCCAAAATTCATAAGAGACTTCCTTCACCGTGAGCAGGAGACCAAGATAGGTATCTGGGAGTGAAGATCCCTTATAGCCTAGACAATCCAGAATTTTCATCTACATTCTCTGTTCAGTGTTGAAGAATTAAATTTTCTTTTGATGTAATTGATCACTTAGCTAGACGCCAAAGCATACTTGTTCAGGAGGTATTTCCATTCTCTAGCTTCACGAATGCAGGATTTTCCAAAGAGAAATGTGTCATCTAAAAACTGTTGTAAAACTTCTGGGGAAGAGTGGAGGCCGGTTTAAAACTAGTGATAGATCCAACTCCTTCCAGCCGCAGTAAATTCTGAGCCAAAACCTCTGCCACCATAAGGAAGAGGTATGGGGATAGCGGGTCCCCCTGACGTAATCCCCTTTTCAGAGTAAAGGATCCCTAGGGTGTGCCATTGACCAGCACAAAAAAGTCAACCATTTCCACCACCACCTTTATAATTTTGATAAAATTATCGTGGAAGCCAAATTTCCTGAGCAACTCATACATAAATTCCCAAAGAACCTTATCATATGCCTTGGAGATGTCCAGTTTTAGAGCCATACCAGCATTATTCCCTTTCTCCATGAAATGTATGATTTCATGAGTGGTGATAACAACATTAAGAATCTATCTTAGAGTTTGTTACATTGTATATTATGTGAACTTTTTCTAGATTCGATTGTGTAAACAAAAATATTGTTAATGTTTTAGATCACACTCTATGATCCATCATTAGGATGCAAATATTAATGAGCATCTACAGGAAATAGGACATCAAGTATTACTAAACTTACAATTCAAATAGAAGTGATTGGTGCAACTGCAAAAGGAATAACCCTAAGACTATGCAAGGTTGAGTATTCATTTTATACTAATAATAAATTACAATGTTAAATGAATTATTGCATTCTTCACCAATAACATTCTTTCCAATCTATCCATTGTAAGTTAAACTGGTATGCGTCTATCCTTGCATGAAAATAACATATGGATTATTTTTTCTGGGGTGTCATGAGGCAACTGCCCAAATTCATGACATTTGAAGCATTTATCCGAACTTGCATTACCTAGTGCAAGATGTGATATTGCATGACACAATTTATCCATTCATTGTTGGCGCTACTATTGATGGAGCATTGTTAGGAGCTTTAGTTCTTCTACCAACATATTTGAAAATAAATTCCATGTCTGGTATCATTCATTTGAGTTGTGATAATTCCTCTTCCTCATCATCATCTACTTCAGTGTCTAGAAGTTGTCTACCTCATTGCCTTCTATAGATAGGCTTATTTCTCAGAAGAAGAAGAATATGAAGCCCAAATGGAAACTTCCTAGAAAGAGTGATCGACTTCTGATCCATCGACATATTAGGGAAAAGTGTGATTGGAAGAGAGGTTTCTTCTGATATTATTTCCAATTTTGTCCATCCTATCTCTCACTATAATTCATATGGGCTTGTCTTGGAAAATACATAAATCCAGGTGACATAGTTTACTACAATTATTCCATGACATTATGATTCTAAATAATAACCAAGTTAGAAGGAAATATACACATAGATCAATATTATTATGTGACCAATAGTGGCATTTATAGAAAAGTTATTTATGCTATTCGGCTATAAAGGATATGGTGTCATTATTAATTAGAAGCAAATCATTAAATATCCTAAATATATTGTAATTTGATCATGTTGATTTTTTGAATAGTGCAAATGGTAGTAGTCATGCTTCCAAATGTACACTCATGTTAATAATCATTTTCCCTCTTGAAAGTGGAGTCGCTCTTCAAAACTTGTAATATACATAGCCAGTGTAATATTTTCCCTCCAAAATTATCTTTTAAGAAAAATATGAAATTAAATGTTTGACAATTGGCAAAATTAATTCCTAAATTGGTGGGGCAGTTCTTAGCCCCACTCATTTTTAACCCACGTATTCTAGGGTGTCATGGAGGGGACCTTCCTATCTTCCTTAAAAATAGAGCTAAAACCCCACTCATGAGACCTCTACCATAAATATGCAATACTAAAAAGTAGCAGCTCCTATTTTGAAGGATAAGATTCTAAATAATCTCATAGCCAAACACTTTTTTATTCATGGAGCTACCATCTTTCTAAAAGATAGAGCTTAAGCTTCCCTCATGAGACCCTTTCCTAAGAGTATGAAAAAAGAACATAGAAAATTTGGTTTGAAATTTTTGAAAGAGTAACAAAAATTTAAAAAGTAGTCATGTTGGATTAACCCCATTTCATTGATAACATAGTTCAAAAGAAATTATTAGAAGCTGACATTGGTTACCCAACACCATTACAAGAAACACAAAATTTAAAGAAAGGACGTGACATAAATTTGGGTCCCTGGAAAATATAGTTGAATAAGGAAGCAGGTAAATAGCAGACAAAATGGATTTTTAAAAATGGGGAATACATCACAGAAATTTACAAGATTATATGAAAAAACTTATCTTTAACGTGTTTTGTCTAGAGTTCAGCCAACACTATTGAAAATACTTGTACGCTGTGCACATACAGTGCAGAGATAAACTTCAATTATCATATGCAAATAAGAAAATCGGTTAAAACAAAATGTGCGACGAGTTTGGTTTCTTAAACGAACCGATGTCGATAATTTTGGTTAATAAAATAAATTCCTAAATAATGTAGAAATTGCCTAATTCAAAACACAGTTGTACAATTACATTATTTCATATTTTAGTATGGTTTAGGTCAATACCATTTAAAATACACCTATTTTCTATTTACTATCTTTTTGTTCCTAGTCATTAGTAACACTGAAAAAGTACAAATATATAGAATCGTTGCTAAATACATTAAAATTTAGAAGCCCGAGTGTGTTCATGGAAAGTACCAAACTTCACAGAATAACATAAAATGAAGAAATAGGCATTGAGTAAACCCTATTCACTTTTGTTGCCACTTGATTGCCAAAATAAAAAATTTCTATAAAAAGGACATATTCCCACTAAAAGGTGACATATTTACAATATTCATCTGTACTATAGAAATTTCCCAAAATACATAACAAAAATGAAGAAACATAGAATTACAATGTATGCAGAGGCAGTGACAGTGAAAGAGCATAGGAACCGACATCGAGCCTAGATGCCTCACCAACAATATTTCCTATATCATTAAGGTGACCAACATGAGCACTATCATAAAAAATGCCCTCAACCATCTCTGTATCTTCTACAAAATATGATTCCAAATGGTTCCCCTTCTAATTTAGGACCAATCCCTTCCTCGTGGAGGTATACTTTTATCCATTCCCGATCTATAATAAACCTCATACCAACAAGGTTTTTGAGAAACTGTAAACTACTGAGAATCTCCACCCACCGATTCTCAAGATTGTCATCAGGTTGAGTGGTAAGAACATGGAATCTTGTAGGTACTCCGCCTTCTGGATGAACACTAGTGTAGTCTCATATCTGTGGAATTGGACTATTTTCATCAATGTTGGAAAACACTATATCCAACTCCCCAAGAAAGTCACTCTTGAACAATTTATGGCACAAAAATATCTGCAGAGACTTTACAACCCTCTAGGAAGATATAAATGTTGCAAGGAGTGATTGATAGTTTATACAATGAACACAACCGACCATTAAATAATTTATTGAATTTATGAACCATCCCTGACACAAAGTGTATAGTTCTAATATTAGTCGATTGTACAAATGGAAGGAGCCTAATCGAAATCTGATTGATATTTTTTTGCAGAAGTTCTTGTATTCTCGGAATGGATGAATTACATTTGCAACCATCCCAAAAATAAAAGTGATTAATAAGAAGAGGTTATATGGTACTGTAGTCAGGTGATCGATAGTATATTGAACATTTGAACCTAGAAATTAATTTAACTGATTTAAGTTGTAAGGTTCTATTGAAAATGCATTGGAACAAAACCTTGCAATTGTTTCTAAGAATAAATAGGGCCACATATTTTAGCCAATAAATTAAATCACTAATTTCATCCAATACAATTTTTTATTTATTTGAGAAGAAATGCAGGTACACAATCCATGGTACAAATAAAAAATCTTAAAAGATATAAAAGATGTATAAAATCTTAAAATATTTTAAGGAATTTGGATTGAATTGTGACAAGGACAATTGTAGATAACTATGCAAATAACAATAGGTTGTATAAGATTAGAAACGAGAAATAAAACCAACTATTGAAAGGTCTATAGTTTAGACCGATATCACTAAATCATTTTAATACTATGTAAGAAATATCAAGGAAAGATACGCTTGTTCTGAATCAACTATTTATTAAAACATGTGACAATTACAAATCACAAATAAGAAATAGACAATTATATCCAAGGTTAGACACATTATCACATAGAATACACTTGTTCTCATGATTAGATAACATGCACTTGTTTTGAATTAAATTTTATTTAAACATGCAACAATTACAAATTACACATAAGAAATAGATGATTATATGCAGACTACATATTCATTCAAGTCTTTTCTGTCCTATTTCATCACTATCTTTTTACATTTATCTCTATGACTTTTTAAACCTCCATGGAACTCTTTTCTTGTGATGACCCCCATGGAACATTTATTTCATATCAAGAAAATAACAAATGATATGAAATCATAACAATGAAAAAAGTGATTAAAGAATGCAATATAGAAATAAAATGATTGTTTAGCCACCTATTTATGCAATATGAGGTATAGATATGATAAATTTAAATAATATATGTCTCTAAATCTAAATTTTTCATGCAATTAAGCTAAGATCTATACATCCAAATCATAAATTATGCAAGCTAGATCAAATTCACCAAAATAAAAAGTATGGGGATTCGATGTTCATTAGTATAAACGTGCAAGATAGGAATAATTTCTAATCCCTCTCAATTTGATTGGAGAATAATTAAATAGTCCCAAATTTTGTCTCTTAAGAGATTTGGGCACTTTGATTATCCTCCTATAAGTTGACTATGATTGGATGTGATGAAGATGAGAAATAATGCAACAACTAGGTAAAATTCTAGGAAATTGACAATAATTACAAAAATTATAAAGATACATAACTAAAATTCAACGTAAAAGGTAGATATGAAAATATGACACAAAAGGAATGTATCACTACAATATGGACCTAAAAATGGTGGACTAGTGTGCTAGGAATCTTAGTCCCAACAAGTGTCCTATATCTTGAAACTTTAGATCCCATATCAAAATGCTCCTCAAATCACATTCTCCAAAATTTAGACAAAAAGTATTGGATAGGTGATTAAATTAACATAGTCAAGGGGTTTATTCCTATTTGAAGTCTATAAATATAAGTTTTAGTTGTAATGGTTAGAACCCAACCCTAAGAACCAATCTATAGAACATCCTTCATTCATAAGAGATAAGCAAGTGACAATTTAAATGATTGTTCACTAAAGAAAAAATGAATTTGAGGTATGTTGTATTGAACAAAGGCCTTTCTTATAAAGGCAAGAGTAGGAGATGAGAGAACATGAGATATTGAAAAGTGTCTTAATCTCAAAGAAGAGTAGGTAGAGACAATAAATACTCAAATACAAAATTAAATAATAGTTACCTAATTTAAAGTTTAGTAAACGTAAAGAGTGAAAACTATTTACTCCAACACCCCCATTGGTGCAACCTAGGGAATAAAACTACATAATATGAGATGTATTATGGGTCTTGACAATAAATCCATGTTAGGTACCCATGTAAATTTACAATGCACAAAGAGATGCAATCTCTCACAATAAGAGAAAAAGAGAAAAACCATGTGGGAGAAAAATCATCTCCAAATGAGATAACATGAAGGGCTAAGAAGCCTCCAAAATGATGTCTTGAAAGAAGAACATGAAGAACATCACTAAAGCATGAAGAAGCTATATACAAACATTAAACAAAGACAACATTGCGACTTAAAAAATATTTTTTTTCATAAAATCATTTTTTTAATAGTTTTAAAGGCATTTTTTTTGGCGTTAAAGGGCAACTACGAATTAAGATTATCAAGGAGGTTTGTATTTTTTGCAAGTTTATTTCTTATTTTAGTTTTTTGAGATTTTTTTGTGTTTTTAATTAAAGCATTGTTCAATATTAAATTAGGGTAAAAGTACAAATCTCTGTCACTTTTATCAAGGAAAAGGACCACAACATGCAAACTGTTCAACTTTAACGACATAAAAAGTAGCATTTGTATTTAGAATTTGAGGATGATGTAAACTGATGAAATGTGTAAAAATGGATGAAGTTTATGCTTATAATTTTTTAAATTTTTTTTGAACAAGAATTGATAGTTTTTTAATTTTTGAAGTCCATTTTTCAATTGCTGAAAACTGTTGAAAATCTGGGGTCTAGTTCCCAACAAACAAGTATATGCAAATAATCTATTTTTCCTCTAATTTCAAAATATTTTATAGATAAAATGTATAGCTAGTGCATAAGAGAAGAAAGATTAGTTTTCAATGTATATTTTCTCCGTTATAACTGTTCAAATTTGAACTTATTTGAAATTGATAGTTTTCATCTCCCACCAAATTTATCCTATCAAATCTACACTATTCAGAAAAAAAAGTACATATTCTTGAAGAGGTCTCTCTCCTCTAGTGTTAAATATAAATTTTAAATTTTTTTTATATGATTTACTATTTTTTTATTTATTTGAAGCACCATCTTCTCGAATGTTAAAATACCTACTTGTTGTATTTTAAAATTATAATATATTAGATCTAATAAAAATATGATAAACTTTATATGACTCTGAGCTCTACAAAAGAGGATTTTTATATTTTTTAAAAATATCATTAAAAAGAGTAGGGGTTATTGAAACATCCATTTTTTGAAATAATTTTATTTCTTTGGTAATTGGTATAAAACATGAATTTAATATAGACATTTTCAATTGGAAAAGTTTAACCACTTATCTAGCTTAGCTAGAATGAATCTAGCTAGACCATATGTTTGACAAAAAATAATTTTTATTTAGAAATACTCAAATTTTGCCGTGCTGATAAGTGGTCCTGAAACGTGACACAACTTTGTGCTTTTACCCATTATGAACTTATTAATATTGTTTTTGATTTTTTTATCAAGAGTATATGGTTTTGTGTATGCAGGTGAATTGAAGCTCTCCATTTGAACAATTTGTGCAATGGGGAATAAAAGGAACAGAACAAGAAAATATGATCAAATAAGAGATGACAAAATGAAAGGTCATACAAATGTAATGAAGATGAACCTGTTGAAGTTCAATAATATGCAATTCAAGTAGGGGAACAAATTGGTGGAAATATATCTTTTGATATGGAAAATTTGATGGAGATGAATGAGGATTCACTTTTCAGTCAAATTTCATCTAAAGAACTGGTATCTGAAAGCACAATTAAAAAAAAATGCAAAAAAAATTTGGGATGAATATTTTCAAAATAAAAGTCTGATTGGAAAAGCACAATTATTTGCTAGGTTATTCAGGGAAAAAGAAATGACTCATGTTTTGGAGTTGTTAGGTGTTGATAACAAGAAAAACTTAGGAGATAATGTAAATCGAACAATAGTTGAAAATTTGCAAGATGCATTGAACGACATTAACAACTCAAGTTGAGGAGTCGGTTTAAGTACTACACGTAAAGATCATTGATGACTACTTTATCTAGTAGGAGGTTGACATAGAGAAAACAAGTACATGCAATTTATGATTTACTGAATGTATCTAGAAGAACCGTTCAAAGATATATAAGGAAGGGAAATGTGTTAGATGAAAATATTCAAAAGAATTAGGTTAATATTTGTAGACTTCCTCGAAAAGACCAAATTTCTAAAGATGGAAAAAGACAGATCATTGAATATTGGACCGCTCATTCTCATGTTTCTTCTAATAGAAGGGATACTATACAGATGAAAGATGAAGAGATAGGTATGAAAGCTGTACATCCAAAACATTTTATAGATACAACACAAAGATAATTGTTTGAAGCATTCAAGAAAGAATTTTTAGATGTGAATATATGTCAAAGAATGTTTGAGAGGTTGCGCTCTTGCTTTGTACACATAAGTAAGGTATGTGAAACTTGTTGGTGCCAAAATCATGTTGAGTTTCATCTATATTGCAATCATATAAAAAGGTTATGGTGGTACTTAATTCAGATATGGTCATCCCTAGAAGTACGACACAATTTGTTAAGTCTATTTTATGTGAGAAATCAAAAGATTCAGATGAGTTCAAAGTAAAATGTATAAAGAGTGCATGCAGTGATTGTGGAGATTTACATAAATTTCTATTGCAAATTGAGAATATTAATGTTTCAACACCAATTTTGTGGAAGATATTTGAATATGAGACATACCAAACTAACACCGGAGATGAATCCAAAAAATTATGTCAAAGGAGAGTGAATTTCCCTACCTTGAGTTTATGACCAGGTTTTGTACTATAATGTATCCACATATCCAGCATTGTCATGGTGCACGATGGAAACATAAACACTTTCGGGATTCCAAAAATTGTTTTCCACCTGGTTGTATTCTTTCAGTTGTAGATTTCTCTGAGAACTATACATTCTCCCCTAGTAGAGCTCCAAGCTCAATATTATCATTTTGAGCAAGTTGCAATATTCATGCAAGTGACCTATAGACACACATAATTTGATTTGGATGAGGTAGAAAGTACCAATCTAAATGAATACATTATCATCAAGGAGGTTCATTTCTATATCACCGATGATAAGGTTCATGATAGGAGCTATGTGGCTCATTGTTTTACAATATATTTTGAAGATATTGTGAGTCGCGGGATAAAAGATTCACAACATTAGATTTGGTTTGATGGTTGTGTAGGTAAGTGTATGCACTTCAATTCATTTTCATTCTCATTGATTACTTTTAAATTATTAAATGATCATAATCTTGCATACAATAACTTTATCTTGCAGGACAATTTAAATCCGAAAAAGCCTTTAATTGGCTAGCTATGCAACATGCTAGACAAAAAGTTAAGATTATGTGGAACCTCTTTGAAAGTGGACATGGAAAAGGAGAGCATGATGGAGTAGGAGCATGTGTGAAATGTGCACTTTGCCAACATGAACTTGTAGGTACAAATGGTGTGAACAGTAGTTAAATATATATATCTAGATATTTCAAATAGTATAATTTCAACTTAGATCCATTTTCTTTAAACTAAGAGTTCAGAAATTTACATGTAACATGATAGAGAATTCAAAGAAAATTGTTGAATGGTGTCAAAATTATTTTGCTAGTCGGGACACCAAATACAACAAATGTTATTTTTGGGAAGTTAAAAGTAATTTATATTTTGTAGGAAAATTATAAATTAAAATTTAATTTTGTATTCATGTATGTTATCATAATTGTTGATCTAAAAATGTGTAACTTTCATTTCACATTTGTAATAGATATAGACCGATCTAATCCTTACAATTGTCAAAGGACTGTTGGTATTAGAAATTTACATCAATTGATGAGTACTGGACAACACAAGTCTCTATTGATTCAAGTAAGAGAAAAATAATGTTTCTGTTCTGATAGCCTTGAGGAAAATCCAATGAGTCAATGTGAGAATATTACAAATGGATATGTTTCATGATGAGATATAAAGGAGTGAATTAGAATGCCTCCTTATGTAGATGATGACATTGACATAAACATTCATGATCCTATATATTTAGCTGATTATGAGGGTGTTTCTGATTTAGTTGTTATAGGTGTGTGCACATACATGTTCTTTTATTATACTTTTGATTTGAATTTAATAGGATATGGATTTGTATAGGTGATATTTTTGCTGTGGTTGCAGATCCTGACAATGCGAAAAGTGTAGATTATTATCTACTCAGATGCACAAAATAAAAATACAAGTTTCCAGAAGAAATTGTAGATGGTGATGGACAGTCATATCCGACTGGTTCGGTTGTTATTGAAGGAACATATTATCAGCAAGGGTATGTGCAAGATCATGAGGGGCCAAACTATGCCCTTAAGTGGCAATGAAAAATAAGAAAATCAGGGTTAGTAAACTTGACGTGAAAATTTGAACTAGCTATCAACCTAATATTAAAAAGTTGTAAGAATAGAATCTGTAGGAAATTGAATGTAGTTTCTAAACTACTAGGCCTTTTCTGAAAAAAAAAGTTAATATGATTGGTGAAAAGTATAGATTTCAATGCAACAGTACAAAAATTTCAAGAAAAAAATAAGAAGTAGGTGTATGTCTGACCACCTTAATCATAATCAAATGATAATATTTTTTTATAAGATTTTATATATAAGTAGTAGACTCATGCCCGGATGTGAGGCATATTTGTTTATAATTTTATTCCAAAAATATAATTAATTATGAATTATCTGCTACAACATTTTCAAAATAAAAAACTCTCATGTCTAACCACCTTAACTAATAGGTCACACTTACAGAGAGGGGAATTCGATTGCTGACTCAATGGCAGCAATTGGCCTAAGAAAAATCAAACTCAATAGTTGGAGGGTGATTAGTGACTTACCTCCGGTGACTCAGCAAGTCATTGTGGGAGAAAATTGTCCTAAAAAAAATCAAACTCAATAGTTGGAGGGTGATTAGTGACTTACCTCCGGTGACTCAGCAAGTCATTGTGGGAGAAATAAATATTACTCTTTAAATGTGCCAGACTATCATATTCATTATGAATCCTTACTCGATCATGTGCTGACGTGTTCAGGTGATTTTCGCGATTATGAAAAGGAGAACTCAAATTCTGATAAAGAATTATCATTACCTTTTGAATGTGTGGAGTAAGAGTTGTCTGAATCAAAGGGATTTTTTGGCTATCCTTGGTATTATTGCTATTAATGGCACCTGGAGATCTGTTAGATTTGGCGGTACGGAGCCCGTTTTCCAAAATTTTCAAGACCAACACTTTATGTATAAGCTTTCCTCGGAATGGATTTACGAAAACAAGTGGTTTTTTATGGCCTACAAAAATGCTCAGCTCTTGGATTTCAAAGTTATTCTGGCGTAGGAGGAGCAGACCCTTGAAATGGGAGGCAACATTCTCCACATTGAGCCTGATAACATTGATGAGGCTTTCACTTCTGATGTGTTGGTGACTCATTACTGCAAAGAAACTGGCATATGGGGTTTCATGGAAAGACTGAAAGGTGGGAATGACGAGCGAATCTCCAAACAATTTGTCTCTTCCTGGAACAATAGAAGTGTCTCGGTTGGGAGCATCCACTTCCAGCTAAATGAAGAGGTCATAGCCAAGTTGACGGGGCTCCCTATGGTGGGGAGGAAATATAAAAAGACCACTCAGACTGCCGACCCTACCAGTCTCAAACAGTTTTTCAAGGACGGTGAGTTGCTAGTGAGAAAACATGGGGGATTCAACAGGGAGGAGTTGCCGGACTTCTGGCCAAAAATTTGTCTCATTGTGATGAAGTACTTCACGCTGGAAGGTAAGTTCAATGTGTTTTACAACTATCACTTACCATTCCTGAATCATTTTAGGAACAAGGATTTAATTTCCATACCTTTCTATCTTCTGCACTCCATAGAGAGTAATGTCCTTGATATTAAAAGCAACCCTGATAGAGCTATCCTCCATCAGGGCCTCCTCCTCTGCCTCTACCAGTTTCACAAATCTATCTGCCCAGCACCCCAACCCCCTCTAATTATCCAGATGATGCCCCAGGAGGAGACCTTGGCCAAAACTGAAAAGACCACCCATTCCTCCTCCCAGTCCATCTGTATTACCTAGGAGCCTGTGTTGGCTGATAAAAAGGGTACAACCCACAAAAAAAGTGTTAAATACCCTCTCAGTAGGAAGGAGGGTCAGGAGGAGTCGTATGTCTCTGAGTCTGTGGAGTACAAAGAGGGGAAAGAGGCTGACAACACTCCAAAGACTGATTATAGGCCAAAAAAATGAAAAATGATGGAGAGGCAGGTTAATCTGGAGGTGGACTTAAGTGGCTCAGGTTTCCGGAGGTCAAATAGAATTGCCAAGGAATAGTGTAAAATTAGGGTGATGGAAACAGTCTCTAAAGAGATTTCCCTGTCTGAAAATGACTCCCACTCCACTGAGTCCAAGAATGGTTCCTCAAATGGCTATATGAGTCCCCCTAGGACTGGTAACACTCCTCTGCCCAACCTCCAGCGAACCATGGAAACCCCCAATAACCCTACCTTGCCCCCGAGTCCTCCTCAGGATCCTCAGGATAAGCCCCATACCTCAGCCATGGAGGACAAAAACAAATTTACAGGCACCCTCAAAAGGAGGTTCTTGAATTTGGACAAGGATATTGTGGAGATTAAGAAGAATATGCAGAACCTGATGAACCATTGCATGAGGACCAACAAATTTTCCCTGAAGGTCATGCAGGCTTCGACTATGACCCTCTGTAATGTGCAGGAAAAGATGGTGGGCGGTAGGCTGGAAGTGGACGAGGACAACAAAGAATTGTTCCTATTTCTGCAAGAGGAGTGGGCTAGGACCCTACTGTCTAAATAGATGGGTGGGAAGAACTAATCTCTGGTGTCCATGTGTTGGTTAATTTTGGCTGGGCTTGGCCCTTAGATCCCCTGTTTTGCGGTTCGGGATAATGTTAGTTTTTATATATTTTTGTGTAGCCCTGCGAGGCTTATATCTGATACTTTTTATGCTACTATTCATCTTAAGTACTCTGGTTTAATCCTATGGATTAGTACTGTGATTTATGTTTTTGATAGGGGCAGAGTTAAATTTGGTGATTATGTTGTTAAAATGTTTTACCTGCTTTGACTAGTTCCATTAATATGTTGTTAATGTACTACTAGTCCTTTGTTCTAGGGGCCAACACCCTCTTGCTGCTTTATCTATCAAAAACTCATTGAAAACTTTACCAAATTCAAAAAAATAAAATTTTCCCTTATAGTAGGCGAAGCATAGAATTTGAAGCATTTTTCAGTTTTCAAAAATGTTATACCGTCTGAAAGTTATAGCCATTTTTCAATCAATATATAACTCAGCACTTTAGAGGTAACTCAATTGGAAAATAACTAATAATTACTTACCGAATTCAAAATTTGATAGCAATTATATCGATAGAAAGCTGATAATCTCCTTAAGATAACCTTTTCATTTCATCAAATTCAGGTGAAAAAAAGTCATCAGCTACATGGTCGAAGTCTGGAACTCAGAGAAACTGGGGAAAAACACATTTTTGAGACATTTGAAGAGTTGACCAGGTAGGTTTGGTGCACAAAGCAATACCGAGCCTAATCGGGTACCCGAAAAGTCTGACAAAATTTTGAATTTTAAATTTTCCCTCCCCTTTCTCCCTCTTAATTTATTTTCAACCCCTTTCTCACTCCCATTTCTCCATACTTCATATGATATATTATATATCAAAAATTATATATTAGATTATATATTATATAATATCTATTATATATTAAATATTATATAATATCTATTATATATTAAATATTATATAATATATATTTTACATTAAATATTATATAATATATATTAATATTAAATATTACATTATATATCATATATTATATATTATTTTATATGTATTATATATTAATATGTATTTTACAATATATCACATAA
>MU223665.1:65951-89766 GCA_018584345.1 Thuja plicata
TTTTTATATTATTTTGACTACATAACATTGAACAAATTTGTTAAAAGATGCATGTAGGTTATTAAAGCTTTTGGAAGTCGTTGATTCGGATAATATAAAAAAATAGTAAATCAATTCAAAAAAATTTAAAAATCATACATAACACTAGAGAGGAGAGTCCTCTTCAATAATATGTAATTTATTTAGTTTTTGGTATAGTTTTGATAGGGGAAAATTGGCAGGAGACAAAAACGGTTGATTTCAACTAAGTTTGACTTTGAATACTTATAACGGGCAAATCATACATCAAAAACACTTCTTTCTTTTTTTGGGCACTAGCTATACATGTCATCTAAAACATATTCTAAAATTGGAGGAAAAACTAATGTTTTACTTATAATGATTTGGCGGGAAGTAAACTCCCTGATTTACAGTATTTTTCACGAAATAAAAAATAGACCTTAAAATTTCAAAAAACATATTAATTTTGGTTCAATTTTTTTTAAAAAAATTATAGGCATATAATTCAGCCTATTTCACACATTTCATTAGTTTACATCATCTTCAAATTCTCAACAGAAATGTGAATTTTATGCCCTTGAAGTTTTACAGTTTTGGTGTTGTCGTCCTTTTCCTTTGTAAAAGGGTGACAGATTATTGTGCTTTTACCCTGTTATGAGGCAAAGTTTGTGATAGTCATGTAAAGAAGGAAGAATCACAAGTTCAATCACTGTGAGAAGCACATTCTATAGATGAAAGAAAATGTAAATTTCTTGATCTAAGGGGCAATAAAGTGGAAAAAAAATAGAGTAGCAACCTCCATGTAATTTCATGAATAAACGAGAAAAATTCAGTGATTAAAACATAGCTCTTTCCATGAAGGAACAACTCCTTTAGTCAAGACAAAAAAAAATCACAAGGGTTTCCCACAAAGTATCCATTTGAACGTAGGGCATGGACAATTCTTTTATGTTCTCTTTCCTAAGAGAGGGATCTCTCGTGTTCCATAGGCTTCATATTATTCGAGGAGTTGTATTGAGTATTTTTCACCCACCAACGCATGCCCCATGTAATGCATGAATGCAATATTTTGATGGAAAGATCACAAGACATTCATGAGTTTATGATAGTCAAAAGCATTGATATTTTATAAAAATGCAAGAAATAGAGCAAACGAATGCAATGATATGCTGAGAATGGATGTCTCTTTTACTATGCCTTGAGGTGAAGTAATCAGGTAAGAGAATGAAGGAAATTCAAAATCCAATGAATCGTAAATACTTATTGGTGGGGTTCAAGAGTCAAGCATGACAAGAAAGAGATACTTAGGTAGAGGTAAGTCCACAAGTACTATTCCTACAAAGCAACTTAGAAAAATTGTCCAGTCAAGAGTTGAGAGTCAAGGATGATGGTGTAGGGAACCTAGGATTGGTGTTTGTATTTGAGTTTTTGCTTCGTAGTAAGGGATGTGTTTCACCATCCATCTTGTTGTCTGGTCCATCTTGTGTGGACAAGGATCCTTTGGTCTGTTTATAAACCAAGGATACCTTAGTCCATTGGACTATTTGGTTCTAGTGCTTTATGCACATTTTGGAGTTTGGTTCAAGAAGTGGTTTAGGTCCTATAGCTCTGTTTTGGTCATGTTCCCTGGGTTTTCTTTTGGCATTTCCCACTTGGTGGGATGTTGTCTTGTTTTTTTGGCTTTGTTATGTTTGAAAAGTTGCATTTTGAAAGTTACATTGAAAAGTTACACTTTGGAACATTCCTTAACATTTTGCAACATTCCTCAACATGTTGCTCGAGTTGCATCTTTACTCCCAATGACCCTAACTATTTTTGGATTCAGTTGGATCGGTTTGAGAAAGTTGGTTTTTGGTAAGGAGGAGTCTGTTTAGTATGGGACAAATAGATGGAACCATCAGAAAGAGAAAGTTTTAATGAAAATTGACCATTTTCTGAGCATTGTTATGTTTTGTGTGACCATAAACGAATTCAAGTTTTTGATTTAAAGATTCCATAACATTCTTGAATTATTTATGCTCCTACTGCATTTTGTCTTAAGCAATTTGGTTGACATTTGTTAGAGTTTGAAGGCAAACTGTGTCTGCGGGTTAGAATTCCTCAAGAATTGGGGGCGGGCTGAAAGATGTGGCCCTAAATTACTATTCCACCATGGGAATTCAATGCCATTGGTTGGAGATTAAGTTAAGGAAATTCTTCAAGGGATTCCAAGATCTCAGAGTCGGGGGATTGGTTTTTGAACTTGAACTTTGATGTCCTAGGCTAAATATTGGTATGTATTTAGCCTGTGGGAAGGAAAGAATTGTGCAACAACAGACTGTGGGTGCATTGGGACCAAGTGCAAGTTTAATCACTATGTTTGGAGACCATATAAATCTTCATAATGACTGAAACTAGACTAAGTACCCAGATTTATACTAAGCCAGCTGACTTAGCCTAATTTGATCACCTAGGCAAAGATACTGCTGTGACAGTTTAGTGTTGCAGGATTAGAAAAATTACTTTTTGTTTTGGGTTTGATCTTTGTGGTTTTAGAAGGTCTTGAAACTAGTAGGAGTCTTGGTTCCTTGTTTGTTATTGGCATTAAAAGAAAAATTTGTTATTTTTGTAGACAGAAGTAAGGTAGAGACATTGTGTTTTGTGTGTAAATGCAGTCCTTGCAAAGGATGAACTTTAAGGATAGGCCAGCTTGTAGTGGAGGTATCCAAAGACCTTAGTGACCCTACTGATTCTGTGATCATTCCCATATTGGAGAAAGGAACACTGTTGCAAGGTTAGGAATTAAGGTAAAAACAATGATTCTTTGTGCTGCATGACTGTACAATCTGGTGTTTTGAGTATAGTGACACTATAGAGGTGTATTGGAAGTGTAAGAACCTAGTTAGTTTCTTAAAATCTATCATAAAACTTAAAAAAGGACCTAGCATTTTTTATCAAACCTTTGTACCTTGTAAACATGTATAATATTCTTGCATTTGACTTTTGCAACTCATGATTTTTGAAATAATCTTCAGCGACCATCACTACAAATGTCAACATTTTTCCTTTCTTCTTCACAAAAATAGACAAACACTTTAATTGAATCACACATATAAGATCTCAAACCTTCTGCTAGCTACACAAAATTGAAGCTGGAAGTTCCAATTTATGGAGAGTGAGGTGAAAAAAAAGCTTGCACCACGAAGTTGTAGAACAAGGACCATCAATCCAGCGAGAAAAAAACTATGGATGGGATGTAGAGGTTTTATAAGAAGAGAAAACTATGAATGCTTTGCCACTGCAATTGAATAAATTTAGGAAATCCTAAAAAAATTCAAAACTATATCTCAAAGCATAGAGGATAGAGGAATTTTGTCAAATTTTGTAGTTGCAAATCCCTAGTAGACATGTTTTCAAAATGCGGGAGCACTGATAAGGCATGTAAAATGTTGTAAAAAATGTCTCAAAGAAATGTGGTTTCATGGACTATAATGATTGTGGGATATTCACAAAATGGATTTGTTGAAAAGGCTTTAAAAACTTTCAAGTGAATGCAATTGGCAAGTGTAAATCCAAATTCAACAAACTTTGCCAACATCCTCCCTTCATATTCTAAAATGGGAGATTTGCAACAGGGTAAAGACATCCATCAACGGATAATAGAAGTGAGATTTTTATCAAATGGTATAGTTGGAAATGCTATTGTCGACATGTATGCAAAATGTGGAAGCATAGACAAGGCACATCGAGTGTTTGAAAGAATGTTATTTCATCTCATGGAATACAATGTTTCCATGTGTGGGTATATGAATCTATCAAGGAATTTTATGAAAATTCCATTTCTTAATCATTATTCAAAGAATGGCAATTGAGTGACTTTCAAGATTAATTTTTTTCATGCTTTCTAACTGCAATGGAGATAAGTTTTTTAATAATGATAATCAAAGTTGACATCAAAATATATCAAAACATTCACATGACTATCATAAAATGTAGAGATAAGTTTTTTAACAATGATAATCAAAGTTGAAAAGCAGATGTCAATGAAAATGGTAATAGTTGGAATACTTAAATTTTAAAAATCAAGGAACATTGATTACTAAAATGAGTGATATATGTTATACATTATGATGAAACAAAGAAAAATACTAAGGATCAAGAAAAAATGTCACTGATTAGAAAGAACAAAAGGGCACTATAGATCAGATCTATAAGAAAACAAATAATGGATTTGATTGTATAAAGAGTAGCTAATCTCCAAAAGTTGAAAACAATGATTATTGTTTTAATACATGAAAACAGTGAAAAGTTTGTTGCAGTAGTAATACTATCAAAGGGATATAATAGTGGTATTAAATCGTCAAGTCATTGTTTAAAAAGGTATAAAGACAATGAAAATGTAAATTCACAGAGATGTTGAAAAACCAATAAAAGAGATCAAAAGACAAATGAAGAGTAGTGCCAGTAAAGTGGAAGACAGTAAGAGACTATTTAAAAAATGCAAGCCACAATCCTCATAACAGAGACAATAATCAACAGTAAAGAAATGGTCTAACATGAAACAGAGACAAAGATCAGACATTTCCTTTGAAGAGAACATAAAAAATTCTCCATAGGGTTCATTTGCAGTCTAAGTTTGGAAGATTAGAGAGACCAAATGGAATAGAAGAGATATGATGCATAAAGAGGTGTCATGGAGAATGCAGTCATAAGAAAGGTAAATGGGATCAAAAGATGTGAATATGGTAGCATGGAAACAAAAGAAAAGTGAATAATAGTGACAATGAATATCAAAGCATATTGATCTACACTCACAAAGCTACTACTAGAAAATGAAGAAATAGTGATATTTTATTTAAAAACAATGATGTCCAAATGTCAAATACAAGAAGATGAAAACACTAGGATTAGTGAAGTGTTAGTACATTGATACCATGACTATAAAAAAATTGACAAAATCTGAAAGATCATAATAGTATAACAACAAAAAGGCATAATCAATACTACAGGAACAAACACAGAGAAGATATAATGAGAAGAATACATTAAATGATGATAATACAACTACATTCATTATTAGAGAGGTGAGACAAATAAAGTTTGTTATTATGACAAGCATGACATCTCATTAAGATGCAGTTGTAGAGTTAGGACACAATGTTGAAAGATCAATGCTTTAAAAGGGGTCACTATTATGAAGTCAAAGAACAACAAAAGAGAAGATGTGTTTCAAGACAAGACAAAATATAATGATATGAGATGACAATAGCAGTGCTATTGTATGATAAAGGAAAATTTGTTGTTATAGAAATCAAAGCACAGTGACGTTATATTTAGAATCAATGGTACATGCACTATTGCTAAATGCAATATTAATACAATATGTTTCAAGATAGAGGAATGATTTTTTCGTAGCAGTGATTGAAATACATGTAGAGATAAACTCCCAAGGAGAAATAATATTGCAATGAAGAGTCACTATTATAAATAATCAAGGTTAGCACCTTGTAACATTGAATTATGAATAGATCAAAAAGAGGTGACAAACATTGTTAGAATAGTGGTAATAAAGATACAATAAACAAGTGTTTTTTTAGAAATCAGTAAAGAGATGGTTTTTTGGGGCGTTTAAGCATGATAAGATAAATAACTGATTTAATGCATCAAAAAGATTACAGAATGAGACGCCTACACTTGAAAGTCTATAACAGATTTTAGAGCAAATCTAGTGCCAATTTTATGAGGAAATGTGATGCCCAAAAGATGCATTAATGAGAAGAGGATTTTAGTGTGTTGATGATATAGAGGAAGTTGCAATCTTTTGAAAGTAGATAGAGAGATGGATGGGAAAGGTTATAAGAAGTTATTTGTGTTTGATGGTAAAGATTTCTTTGGAGTTGTAAAATAAATTGTAAACAATCTTGGTTCTGATCTTTAAAATTATGTTGGTTATCTCTGTGTTATTATGGAGAAGAGTTTTTGTAGAATGGGAAAATTAATTCCATGGCTTTTAATGTTCTTAAAACACCTAAGTAGAGGCTTTTAGTTAGTATCAAGTATATTATATACACAAAATATAATTAGTATCATGTATATCTTCAATCAATTTATTTTAACAAAACCCTTGTTTTAGCTGCTGATTAATATAAAAAATAGAGGCTCCTTGCACCACACCTCATTTATCCTCGTTGTGAAAGGTCACAACATAATGTCCATTCTATGATCCATCAAAAATTGAAATCTAGAACCATGAACTTATATTTCTTAAAGGAAATGCACATCTACTTTTAGATTAGCCATTATTGGTCAATCAACTGCCACTCTACCAAATCAAGATGCAATTTATTCCTTCTGGAAATAGCTCCAGCCAATAATATAGTATTTAGTCTACGGTATCATTGTTAGGAGGAAAAAAATGTTTGATCTTCCCTAGCATATGGTGGGTTGCATTTCCCCTGCTTTTGATAGATATGTATGCATAGAAATTCTTTGTTAATTACTTTTGTCGAAAGTGATTTTGGGAAGAAGTTTATCAAAATTGTCAGTGCAAAAGTGGGATTGAATTTCAAGTTTATTTGGCATTGACTGGTAGGTCTCATTTCTCTCCTTATATTCCAAACTCTTAGCACTGCAAGCATTGCTAGATATGCATGAAAAAAGAATGTCAAAAAGGCCAAATTCAACAACCTTTCCCCAGCATCATCTCAGTATAGGCCAAAATGGGAGCTTTGGATGAGGGTATTGAGATCCAAAAAATCATGTGAAAGCAGATCCTATCAGGTATTGTTGCAGCTTCTTGATAATCTTACGTAAAATGTGGATCATACAGAAGAAACAAAAATTGTTTGATTGAATGCTACAAAAAAAATTCATCCCTTGGATGTGCACAAATATGACTCTTAACTTGTTTCTAACTTCTAAGCCTTTTCCATGAAATTCCTAAAGAAAATGTTGTCACATTGTCTGCAAATATTTTTGTTCGTGCACAAATCTTGTTGTATGAGAAATCCTTAATTGCAAGCAGGTGTAAATCCAGATTTGTAAAACTTTGCCAGCTTCCTCCCAGCTTATGGGAATCTTGAAGCTTTGAAACACATATTGGAAACCTGTTAATCAGTGCAAGCCTGTGACTGATGAGGTTATGACTGTCATCACATATATGTATGCAAAACAAGGCAACATACAAAAGAAACACAAAATGTTTTACAAATTGACTCAGAAAATTACAGCTTCTTGAACTACAATCATCATTGGACATGTAAAAAAGTGCTTATTTTTTATAGTTTTGAACCTTTTTAAACCACTACGATTAGGTGTACTCAATAACCTTTAGGACTTGAAGTGAAACTTGGAGATTTGAAACAGGATGAGAATGAGGCAAATTAGGAAGATGATTCACAACCACATATATAGACAACGACTAAAATTCCAATTAGCCGAAAGAGTTTAGATTCTAGAATAGAATAAAGAACCACAAACCCAAGCAATCTCCAAAAAACACCTTGAATAATTTTTTGTATGAATGGCAGGCAACCGAGACATACTCAAAGGCAATGGTGACATAGTTTCTATTTTCTGAAGCTGGTAGAGTTTGATCTGATGATGGAGGTTCCTGTTCTCAAGTTGGGCACCATTAGGGCTCTAGTCTGTGTTTGATTCAAACAAGGGAGTGTAGATATAGTTTCTTTGTTGAAGAAATACACATACATGTTGAGATTTAGGAACAAATCAATAAATATATACATTATTTTAATGATACTTAAAGTTAATATTTTCCTACTTTCTATTCAATAGAGTTCAAGGAAAGGTGAGACTAAGGGCACAATGACCTGCAATTTTTGAATCTTTACATGAGAGGAGGAATTAATAAGATAAAATTCCTCCTTGCTCAACTTTCTAGAAAGGATGTGAAGCTCTATCCTCAAGTAATTGAAGAAGTAGAGAAATGGATAACTTACTACTTTCGATATGAAGGACAGAGGAAGCAATGGCAGCACTGATGAGTTCCAACTACAAACCATTTATAGAATTTTTTATAGGACCATCTATTCAACATAGACATTATTCCAGTGATCAAAATTGTAGTTGTCTTTAAATCTGCACCAAATTTCTTTATTTTGTCATGTCAAGCCTGGAATGTAACTTTGGAGTAGATTGTCACTAATTCCCAGATGTTAATTATGCACTTAGTCTTTATGATGCTGATTGAAGCAATGATTTTTTGTACTAATGATATCCCTTTCTGATCTAGGTATTTTCATATTGATAACGAACACACTAAATCTACCAAACATGCAGCTTAGAATAATTTTTTTGAGGCTAAGGACATCGCCTCTTGTTGATCATACTTTTTCACTCAAGCTGTAAATTGAAAACCTAATAGGATGGCTTACAATCTCTTCATATTAGGTTGTGCACGGTCATATTGTTATCTAATAAAAGGAGGCTTCATGTTAAAAAACATATCAATTGACTAAGCAATAAATGTAATACTGATATTTACAAATCTCCAAATCATAGTATTGGAAATCTCCAAACAATACATATTTGAAGAAGGAAAACACAATAATCATTATAATTTGTAGCCTTATACAAGAATTGCTTAGACTGATCCAAGACAAAACATGCAGATAAAACAACAGCTCAAGCAGAAGAAATTTAACCATAAGCTTAACCCAAACCCCTGTTCTATGGGCTTACGATCAGTATGGAAAATGATCTCAACAAAATCATTGTAAAAAATCAGAATAATAATTATAATTTGTAACCTTATACAAGAATTTCTTAGATTGATCCAAGAAAAAACATGCACATAAAACAACAGTTCAAGAAGAAGAAATTTAACCATAAGCTTAACTCAAACCCCTGTTCTATGGGCTTAAGATCAGTATGGAAAATGATCTCAACAATATCATTGTGGAAATAGTTTCAAAATTTTCCACTGGCTCCATATGTAGGTGAAATAATTCAATCCAGTAGATGAAACATCTTCTAAAAGAGGGCCTAATCATTGTAAAGAATTCACTAATATGGACAGGAAAATAAGGCTGTTGATAGTGTTGCTAATGTTACAGTCATTTGATGAACTCTATGATTATTTGCAATGAAATTAACTTTTGAGATGAATTAAGCAAGTTTCTAATCAAGAAAATACAAATAATGATTTCTGAATCCCAAATGGGTATCAAAGGAATGAAGACTGACTCGAAGAAAGTCAAAGCCAGAATAAAAAAACCATATCAAAAATTTCAGCAATTCAGTACATCTCATTGAGGTCATAAGCAATACTCAGTGGAATTACGTTGAACACTTTACATACCTAATATTTCTTTAAGTCGACCGCAAATAGAATAAGATTGATATTGAAAATTGTAGAAGCCTCTTTCCAGTGATCCTGCAAGCACAAATAGATAAACAAAATCAATTTAAATATCCTCAGAAAATGTTAATTTTCTTATGTGAAATAATTTAAATCACCAAATCCTAAAATTAGGGCACTGAAAAACCATACCAGTGTTAAACTTGTTTTTCCCTCCTCTCTTTCCTCTTTGTCCTGTGCAAAAAAATAGATTGAGCTTGAAACTGTAATGATATTGTGAACAAAACGTAACGGCAATCACAGGAATTTATAATGTATCCTGTAACGGCTTCACCTAATGGCAGATTAGCTATTCTCTAACTGTCACTGGCTCTCAAGCGGTGAATACATCAATACCTTCATCATCAGGTAATGAAAATTATTAAACCCTCTCTCTATTTTTTATATAGTCTCCTATTTCATGCCAACAACCTTCACCTTGCTCGTATTTGCCTCACCAACTGCTTCCAAGATTCACAAAAAAGACCAAACTAATGATAAAACCATTGCTTTTTGAATATTTTTGGTAGGAGACATTGTTGCTATAATTGCTTCGGTGATAGTTATTTTGAAACTTGGGATGAGGTTATCTGACACAAATAGACTTTCCCTATTCGGCAAGGTAGGTTTGTGCATCACAGTTGTATTCTTAATCTTCAGTTTCTTTGCCCTTATATATTTGATGATGATGTCTGAGAAACATAGGTTTTAACCACTATGGCTTTGGCAACTGGAGAATCTGAATATATATGTGTAATTAGGCTTTAGTTGTTAGAGGGTTTGAACCTAGAATATATTTGTGCAGACGGTTTGTATGAGTTTTTCACAGTCTAAAAGCTTTTGGTTTCAATGCAACTAGACATTAGTGACTAGAGAGTTTGAATATATGTGTAATTAGGCTTTGGAGAGCTTCAATATGTGTAATTAGGATTTTGTGATTAGAAAGCCTGAATATATCTGTCCATTGAGAAATATAGGTTTTAACTACTGTGGCTTTGGCGATTGGAGAATCTGAATATATCTGTGTAATTAGGCTTTAGTGATTAGAGGTCTTGAGCCTAGAATATATTTTTACAGTCTGAAAGCTTCTGGTTTCAATGCAATTAGACATTAGTGACTAGAGAGTTTGAATATATGTGCAATTAGGCTTTGGAGAGTTTGAATATATGTGTAATTAGGATTTTGTGATTAGAGAGCCTGAATATATCTGTGCACATAATTATATGCATTTTTCTTAGTCAAGAAGCTTCTAGATTCAATATATTTGTAATTGGGCATTAGTGACTAGAGAGTTTGAATATATGTGTAATTAAGCTTTACTGACTAGAGAGATTGAAATAATATGCTTGTGGATTCAATATATCTATGTAATTGAGCTTCAGTCAATGGAGCGTTTAATTCCTATAAGTTCACCAATGATTCCCTCAAAGACCTTGCACAAAACTCCCAACTCACTTTGGGCACACCAATGACTCCCTCAGAAACCCTGATAGATGAGGGATCGCTATGATTCCATTAACCTGGTCAAGGAGGAGGAGGATAGTTGACCAGGAGGAGGAGGATAGTGAAATAGTGGAAAGTTATTATTGGAATATTTGTAAAATCAGCATGCTTTTGGTGGGTAAAATATGCAAATTTTTCACCGATTCCGAGGTAAACAAATCACCATCCATGCTGAGATATAAAATTTCCATGATCTTCTACTGTGACTTGAAAATTCTTAAAAATAAATATGAAATGATTATCAATAATATCCCCTTCTACATTCACCTCTTTTCAATGGACATTTAATCATTTTATAAGGCTTTTTAATAAAGAGCATTCTTAATTGTGGAAATTGTAACAAAATTAGAGTATTACGTTTAAAATTCTATGAGATTTTATATTAGAGTTCGACATAAAATTTCCAAGGCATTCTTGAGAACATCCATTGCCAAAAGTGCACTGACAAAAATACGCATAAAATAAGAATCAGTATGTAAAACTTTCAATACTGTTAGAGGAAAAAAATTAATGGGTCTGTGGACACAGGTTTCTGTGCCATAGATGTACATATTTTTATAGAACAAACTAGAAACTTCACAGATCTGCTTACTTTCAATCTCATAGCAAAGATATTCTTTGGCTTGAATTCACTTTGCTAGCAAGAAAAACATTGATTCTTATCCAATATTTGACTTCCTCAATTCGTATTAGCACAAAAGAGAATTCTGAGCCTTACAATTTGTAGATTAAGTATGCGATTATTATCATTTTTTTGATTCAACCTTTTCTATATTTTTTTCTCTATTTTTTGTAAAGTTTATGTGTCCTATTTGTTGATATTTCATGGAAAACCCCTAAACTGGATTAAGGGAAACTAATTCTTCAATTTATTATTGTATTTTATTTGATGGTTGTATCATATTGATTTTGCAAAATGGTTAATGTCAACAGCGTTAATGAGTATATAAATGATTCTACTACAAGTAGCAACTATGCATAATAGTATAAGAATTTCCCAGCTCTTGTTGAGAGAATAATCTAGGCGATCATTTTTAAGTTTGAAGGTTAACCCAAGAAAGAAATTGCTCTAGACTCCTCAAGCTATGCATGTTTTGGGGTATTTGCAAGCATATCCTTAAATTTTGGTAGTTACTTTGCAATACTATACCAGCTTGAAAGTTTTAACTATTCAACACCAAATAGATCATATGGTGAATAATACTAAACAACATTTTCATTACATTAGGCACTTCACTCGCTTGAACAAAGCCTAAATGTCCAAATGCTATATTACTATGTTTATAGCATTGAATAGTCTTGTCAAGAAAGTCTAGCTGCAAAGCCCTTTTCAACTGATTTATTAGATGCAAAACTTGTACAAAATCTTCCCAAATTCTTATCAGCATAACAAGTAAAAACTTCCTGACTGTGTTAGAATGGGATCTTTAGAGTAGGGGATGGACATCCATCAAAAGATGATAGAGGAGGGATGTGTAGTTGCAAGTGCTCTGGTAGGTATGTATCTAAAATGTGGAAGGAACGACCAAGCATTTCAACTGTTTGAGAGAATATCTCAAAGAAATGTGGTCTCATGGATTATAATGATCAAAGGATAAAATTGCAATGGAATGCATCCAAAAATTAATGATGAAGTAGTAATAGCCTTTAGAATGTATGTTGTTTACTATTGGCAGGATAATCTAACATCTAATGCATAAATCTAATATTGAAGAGAACTGTATCTGCAATTGTATATGCAACTATAGGAAGATTGGTTATGATTTGTCTATGCTATGATAGGGGTTCTTAATTGTTCCCTCTGAACTCTGCACTCTTTTCTCATTGGCAACATTGCCAAAATTATATTACTTGAGAAGATCCTTTAGGCAAGAAACTTGCCACGGTATAGTGAATTTGTGAATAATTTTAGTTGAGCTTTAAATTGTTTGGTAAATAGGAAGAGGAAATGACAGTATTTACATGTATTCTCTGTATCTTTGAATTCTCGATTGACTGAATTCAAATATCCAAAAAATATATTTGATTTGGACAAGGAGAATTAAAGTTTTGTAGTCATCAAACTTAATTGGAAAGACGAGTATGGAACTCTTTTACTTGAATACCCAAGTGGTGTTTATAGTAAGAAAATGAGATTAGTAACTGTAACCTAGAGTAGGTATTTTATCGATCATAAATATGCAAAGGGTTATTCCTATATCGTTGACAATATTTTCTTTGAAGAGAATTTGTAATGAGTTTTTCCTTTTGAGGGAAACTTTGCTTGTTATGCATTGTTCAAATATCAAACTCCATTGGGTCAGAATGCCATTAAAAATGTCCATTGGTTCGGAGTGGGATTATTAATGATGGTTGCAATTATTGAAAGGCTGGACACAATAAAACAAAAAGGGAGGAGTTCTTTGGACTTCTAAAAACCATGAATGATTTGGCCAAGCTTATCCTGTAGCTTCAGTGTCTTCCACATCTGAAGGAAAAGATGAATGAAAAAATGAAGGAGTCTATACATCTAATTGTGGATGGGGTGATCGTATGTTGTAGATAGAAGAGAAGGAAATTGAGGTTTTGTGAACCTTAACAATAGCCAACACAGTTGTGACTATGCATGGAAAAGGATAGAAATTTAGCTAATTAAGTCTAGATCAAGATCTAGACAGTTAAATTAAAATTGAACAACAATAACTATCACAATTATTTGGGAATTAAGGAAAAAAAGTAAAATATTAGTTAAATGAATGTAACACATACCCTCGAAGATTCTGGATCTGTAAGTATTGACTGCAAGTTATTCCTAAAAAGCACATTATATATAATGAACAAAGAACATAAATATGTACTCAAAAGGACTCTGGCCTTATACCTTGATCATTGATAATTCTATAATTAAGATAGCTTTAGATGTATATATTTCAGAAACTGTTTAACATATAATTCTCTGTCCTTGCAACAATAAGAGCATACTTATAACTATGCCAAGGAAATCATGCACAGTGAATAGAAACCAGACAAACTAATATGACCTATTTCTATGTTGTTTCAGAGGATGAACTTACCCACGCCCAATAACTCAAATGACCAATGTATACAAAATACGGTTCAGATCCTTTCACACGCAGCTGTACATAGAAAGCAGTCACAACACATGTTGCAGGGTTGATGGTTGCGAGATGTGGTGGGCTTGAGTTCGCGACTTGGGGATTCTAAACTATGAAGAAAATAGTGGCCACTGATGAAAACACTATCCATGGCTGCCATTTTTGTGTCCATTGGTGCACATGCATGCTTATGGGCATGACCAGGGCTTTTTTTGTTAACTCCCTTTGAACTCAAATTTGGCTTTTTGGAGTCAATCAAATTTCCCTCCTTTCCTCCATTTCCTTCTCAAAGTGAATTTGAGAAATAAGATGTCTTGGAACACAAAAGAGTTAATATTTTACCCCTTTATTTTATTTGGATATTGTCTTTTACATGAAACAATTATAGAATATCTAAGACCCTTGTAAATTTTTTTGTTTTCTAACAACATCTAACTAGACAAAAATATCAAGAAGATGTGAGATCTAGATTTACCAATCAACTTGCAGTCGCTATGGAAATTTGACTTCAAGCATAATTAGATTTATTTGTTTAATTTAATTAGATATATGCATACATAAATGAAAGATTGGTTAATTAATTAGATACAAAGTGATATAGGGATAATAATATAATGTAATCAATTAATCAACAAAGTAACTCAACATGAAGTTTATAAATCAAATGGTGTTATGAGACATGCAAATAACTTGACAACAAAACTGGTTAAGCACACTTGAATTGGAGAAGTATTACGGTGGGTGACCTCCTAAGAAGCCCAATGCTTCACCTTAGTGAGCATCACCTAAATGCAACATGCATGAAGTGTAACCATTCATTCTCATGAGATATGGGTTCTTGTGAACCACTACCTGTGAAACATTGTGAACCACAACTCATGAAAAAATATAACCTCCCAAAAAGTCGAATCACTACTCATGAAACACTATGAACCACAACTCATTAAATATTGTAACTCCCGATAATGCCCAATGCTTCACCTAGATGCAATGATGAATGCAATGAATGATATAATCATGATACATGTACTTTAATAAAGCCCTAGCTTTGATTTGTTGGATGATATTTACTCATGTATGTTTTCCTGTAAAGTCATCGTACATGTGTGTATCTAGTGAAGGTTTAGTTTATTTCATATACATTTCACATTGGTATAGTATATTTATTGATCATGCACTTATTGTTTCATATTTCATTTCTTAAAAGATGTTTGTAAACATGGGTTTATTTGATAGTCTAAATATATGTGTTTTCATGTTTTATGTATGAATCCTCTAGTGTCAAATTTCTTATAAATCACATGGGGCTTCTTGTGTTATCTAATAAAGTTTTAGGGTTTCATTTGGATATAAAAAAGAAAGAATTTGAATTTTATCCTATAGACAGAAAATGAGACAAACTAGTGGCAAATAGTAGCTAGAATAATGTTTGCACAGTAAATCTATTGGCGAACCCACATTATTGGTGAAATGCAATTTCTAAGAATATAGGTATATGATATTATCAAATGTTAATATGTAAAGGAGTATTAATCATTCATTTATTCATTTTTAGTATAAGGGTGACTAATTATTTAGTCATTTATATGGTCATTTATTTAGTCATTTTACCCAATGGCCAAATTGGTCATTTATTTAGTCATTTTAGTTGTGATTTTACCCGATGACCAAATTGGTCATTTATTTAGTCATTTATATTTGTGAATTGCAAAAAAATGGTAGAACATGATCAGTTTTAGTCACGTGACTAAAAGTTTTAGTCACTTGGTCATTTATTTGCCAAATTCTATTAGTGTTATAGATTTATATTTTGATGTGTATGCTTTGATGTATGACCTCCCCTTAAGACATCCCCTTAAGATATATCCTTTTTTTAAATTACTTACATGACAAATTGATTAGATTAGTTAATTGTATTTTAATGGTTCAATGAGTTTATTATATAGCTTTTATGTATGTTGTTATAGATTTAATTTTTCAATGTGTATGCTTTGATGTATGACCTCCCCTTAAGACAACCCCTTAAGATAGATCCTTTTTTTAAAATTACTTACATGACAAATTGATTAGATTAGTTAATTGTATTTTAATGGTTCGATGAGTTTAAAGGTTTGGACCCACCTTTGTCTGCTTATTAGCGGGCACTGGGGCATTAGGCCCTTTGAATCTGTCTGATAATCTCCCCATCCACTGCCTAACATGACTGGGAAAATTTGTCTAATCAACATCACGATACAAATGAAATTCTGCAAACAATTGTTTGTAGAAATATAGTGGAAGCTCATCCTTTTGGGGCCACCTATGATGAGAAACCAACCATCAAGGATATATAAATAGTGCACCAAGGTCATCCTCGCATCGATTAGTCATGTAACCTCTCACCTAAGCTCTGTCTCGGTAATGAGGAAACATGGTCTTCACCTTAGTGGTGGAGACCTTTGAGTCAACCTGTCTATACTTCACAACACTAGTAACGTTGCGGGAGAGAGTAGTATAGAATGTATCAATAGATATGCTACCATAAGGGTTGTATGATTGAAATGTGTCAATCATATAAATCAGGTCCTCTTTAATAATCTTCACCCTATCTCTAGTAGGAAGGGTGGTGGATGACTGGATCCTCTGATCAAGAACCTCAAAAGCTCATGTCAATCGAGCTATACTACTAGCAAATAACTCATCCCTGCCCTCTCTAGATTCAAAAATTCTATGAGAAGAGTGAGAACTACCAGCCCTATACACTAGCCTCTCCATAATCTATATGTGATGCCCCTCTAACTGATGCCATGTGATAGAAAAAATAGATCTATATTCTCAAAAGTATATAAAGAAGAATATATGTAGATCTTTGCACATGTACGTGGTCCAATTCTAATTTAATTATATATTTTTAAACACGTGTAAAAATATAAATAAACTTGAAAACACTTGAATGCATACACATTTGAAAGAAAAATGATTTAAAATCATATACATACATGTGCACATATTTTCTAACGAAAAGAGGTTTTGAGTTATGGTTCAATTTTGTCTAGGTTTACAACTAGCCTAGTTGAATGTAGATTAATGTTGAGTGTTTAGGTTTAGGGATCAACTTGGTTTATTTCTCAATTAGGTTTAGGGTTAATTTGTTCGTGGTTAGCCCATTCATGTTGGTTTCTAGTGTTCTAAGGTTTATGTTGGCTCATGTTCCAGTTTCACATGTTTCTTTCATGTGTTGGTTGAACATGTTAGGGTTTATGTTGGTTTCTAGTATGTGTTCTAGTTGAAGGTTAGGGTTCATGTTGGTTGAACATGTTATGGTTTATTTATCAATTGGGTTTAAGGATCTTCTTTTAAATTAGGTTTACATGGTTAGGGTTCATATATATGTTTGTTTAGTGTTAAGGTTTATGTTGGTTAATGTTCCAGTTTCATGTTAGTTTCTCTAGCTAATGCCATGTCATGATAGATAAAATAGATAAAAGAAAACACAAATACATGTATGTTCAAAAAAAAATTTCAATTAGCACGTTAAGGTTTGTGTTGATTTATATTTCAGTTTCATGTGCTGGTTTCATGTTAGGAATCATGTTAGGGATCAATATGGTTAGGGTTTCATGTTAGGGTTCAAGTTAAGGTTTATGTTGATTTATGTTTCAGTTTCATAATAGGGTTTGATGTTGGCTTCATATTAGGGTTTCACATGTTAGGTACAATGTTATGTTTAATATGTTTTGTAATACTAATGTTTTCTAATGTCTTGTAACATTTTCCTAATGTTTTGTAACATTTTCCTACTATTTTGCAATATTTTCCTAATATTTTGAAACATTTGTAATAAAAGTAAATTAACTAAGTAACTAACAAATGATCTTAACTGAAAAAAATTAAATATACTTAAAATAATATTTTATATTTTCTAAGAATTAAAATTAACAAAACTAAAACAAAAAACATCAAATAATAGTACAACTACATTTATTTAACAAAAGAAAACTTAAAAAAATTTTAAAAAACATTTAAAAAAAATAAAAAATCCTACCTATTTTCGGCTGAAGTTCTCCTATTCCGCTTTGCAATTATCGGAAGGCACTCAGTACAAATGAGCTACCCTAACCAAATTGTGGGGTATATATGGTTTTTAAGGGTTTCGGCCAAAACTATTTCGGTCGAACTAGGTCTGGCCAAAATAGTTTCGATCGAAACACATCAGCCACATTGACGCCGCATGGCACCGCGTGTGCGCCATGTATGTATGACTGAAAATGTTCCAGCCGAAACTGGTCCGACCGAAATAGTTCCAACTGGAACAACAAAAAATGGTCCTCAAGTGCAACATAGCTCAGTATTTTTACCCACGAACCACTTGAGTTGAGGACACATATGCACATCCCAAAATCACTACTAGGTTAGCAACCAACAACTCTTTAACACCGGTCAAGACATATTAAAAAACTAAAACTCTATCTTTTCCTGAACAACCAAAATACTAGTGTTTGATAAATCCATCATAACTGTATCAAATCATCATACTAACTTCTATGAAATGACATGCATCGGCTATAGACATCTCTAAACACAAATGCATGATCACAACTGTAGATCTTTTGTGTAGTATTTGTACTAGGAAATTCAACTTCTCTGAACATACCAGGAACATTATCTTCAGTAGTAGAAGTATGTTGACATTAATAAAAAATATTAAAATGCCAACATATATATGCACAATCTGAACAACATCTCAACAATATCCAAAAATCTCCCCCTTTGGCATTGATGGCAACATATGATGTAAACAATTCAATCAATGCACAAAGAAACAATACGAACAATAATATCCACAATATGACATCTCTTCCATACAAAATGTCTCTCCTTAAAGCTCAATTATTATTCACATGAATATCTCCCCCTCTTTGACATCAATGGAAAAGAAACATACATGCACTAAGTCATAGAGACAAAAAATATAAACAACACAACCCATGAAATACCTAGCAAACACTACTCCCCCTAAGAAGCAATCACCAAAACATCAATCAAGAAGAATGATAGATCTATAAGAACAATGGATTGATGTATCACAATACATCTCAAGCTCTAATCCGGAGGGGAAATCATCCCAAGATTGCCTCAGAGATACTCAAAAGTATCCTTTGGCAAGGGCTTCATGAATATATCTACAATCTTCTCTTTAGTGGATACATACTCCAATCTGACTTCTTTTTCACTAACTCTGTCTCTCAAGAAATGATATTTGATAGAAATATTATTTATCTTTGAATCCAACACATGGTTCTTTGAAATATTGATAGCACTTAAATTGTCACAGCATATAGCAATATGCTCATCAATAGTTACTCTGACATCTTTTAACATATGTTTCATCCATGCCAATTTGTGTACAATTAACAACAACAATAACATACTTAGCTTCAGTAGTAGATTGTGATATATAATTTTATTTCTTACCTGCTCATGAAACTAATCTCTTACCAAAAAAGAATGCTCCACCACTAGTGGTCTTCCTATCATCCACATTACCTGTCCAATCAACATCAGTATATGCACTCAATAAGAAATTGTTGTCTTTACCATACCATAAGCTATAATCAACTATTCTCTTCAAGTATCTGAATATCCTCTTAACAATAGAAAAATGTGATTATTTCGGTTTTAATTGAAATCTAGAAACAATACAAACAACATTCATAATATCTGGTCTAGTTTGTGTCAAGTATAACAGTCCACCAATCATTGATCTATATATAGTCTGATTTGCAATAGGTATATCATCAATCTTTGTCAATTTACAACTAGTAATCATAAGAGTACCAACAGGTTTTGAATCTTCCATACCAAATTTCTTCAACAATTCTTTCACATACTTAGACTGAGAAATGAAAATTCCGTTAATTGTTTGTATAATTTGCAGTCCAAGAAAGAATTTCATCTTACCTATCATAGACATCTCAAATTCATTTTGCATCTCATCTGAAAATTCCTTACTTAGCTTGTCATCTCCACAAAAAAATATATAAAGCACAAAAACTTCAACAATCAAAATATTATCATCAATAATTTTGAAGTACAAGTTACTCTACACAGTACCTTTATTGAAACCAATCTTCTATAAATACTTTTCTAACCTCAGATACCATGCTCTAGGAGATCTCTTTAATCCATATAAAGATTTCTTCAATTGGAAAACAATGTCATCTTTACTAGTCAAGGAAAAACCATATGGTTTCTCAATGTAGACTTCTTCTTACAACTCTCCATTCAAAAATGTAGACTTAACATCCATATGATATACTTTGAATTTTTTGTATGTAGCAGAAGAAAGAAATATTCTAACAGCTTCAATTCTAGCAACAGGAGCAAATGTCTCCTCAAAATCAATACCTTCCATTTGAGAATATCCCTTACAAACAAGTCTTTCTTTATTCTGAATCACTTTACCATCCTCATTCAATTTGTTTCTGAATACCCATTTAGTACCAATCACATTCTTGTCCATGGGTCTAGGAACAATAATTCTTGTCTTATTCTTTTCAATCAGTTCCAATTCTTCTTCCATAGCTTTTAAAAAACTTTCATCTTTGTATGCTTCATCAACATCTTTAGGTTCATTCTTAGAAATCAAACAAATTTCATTTCTTGCAATCCTTCCTCTAGCTTTAACACCTTTGTTTCTTTCACCAATAATCTGATTCTCTGAATGGTTTAGCTTTACATTCCTCAGAGTCTTCGAATTTGCATTTGTAGTAGAGTCTTGTGTTTCCAACTCTTCCTCATTTCAAACTTCTTCATTCTATTCTACTTATCCATTCTGAATATGATTATGATTTTGTGCTTGCACAATCTGACTTCCTTCTCCATCTGATTCATAACTACAAGATCTAACTGGTTTCTGAAAACTTTCATCAACTTTCACATTAGCACTTTCTCAATCTATGATTATAACATTTGCAGGTTTTTCTCTTTGTAGAATAACCAAGAAGTATTCTCTCATCACTTCTAGGATCAAACTTTCCTAAATATTCATCTCTCTTAATGTAACATTTACTTCCAAAGATTCTGAAATACTTTATGTAGTAGGAATATAACCATACCAAAGTTTGTAAGGAGTCTTGCCAGTACCATGCTTAATTTGAACTCAGTTCAATGTATAAACAACAATACTAACAATTTCTCTCCATTAGATCTATGAAATGTTTCCTTCAATCATCATTGTCCTTACAGTGTCAAAAATTGTTATATTTCTTCTCTCTACACTTCCATTCTGCTATGGGGTTCACAGATCATACATCTATCTCTTTATTCCATGATCTTCATAGTATGTATCAAATTCTCTAGATGTAAATTTTAGTTTAGTTTACATCTAAAAAATAAATTATTCATTATTGCCAAGGGTATATTTATTGGTTTTTTTTTTTACTGCAACAAAATAGAGGTTTCAAGAGTTTTTACATCAAGTTCTAGGACATCTATGGTGGGGGTGTGTGGAATTACCTTTATGGTGGGGGTGTGTGGAATTTATTCGAAGGAGGGAGCCTCTATGTTTAGTGTCAACACTTCACCCATCTTGTCAATTTTGCAAGGCACGTAGTGGCTTCCTTTGTAGCGAATATTTTTAGGTTTTGTGAGAAAATGGAATACTATAAGGGGTAGCCTCATTAATGAGGATCATAGAGTAGGGATGACGATACCAATCCTTGACTAGAAAATGAAGGAACCAAGCTTTCAAAAAGTGCAAAGAAAAGTAGAGGCAATAAAATTAGTTCACTGCCTGATTGGATAAAATTCAATGTTGAGGATGCTAAGACTGCTGTAGTAGAAACTATTATTTTGGTGTTGTTTATGTCATTTATAGAAAAGATAAGATTCAGTAATCCCTTGTCTATGTATCCCACCTTTGACATTGTAGACCAGGATGTTGTAGAAAATCTCTCTTATTGTTTTAGAAATCTAGAGGTGGTCGATATAGTGATCTTCAAGGCTCCCCTAGCTTTGTAGGAGAAAGGACACACCTTTGGTGATGTTTTTATTAAGAGAATTGTAGCAAAATCAAGAGATATTCACAATGGAAAAACAAGTGATCAATGGTGCTATCCAAAATGAAGATCTAAAAATTGGAGGATAGATAGAACAACGTTCTTGTAGCACTATCTACCATGGTCATTGGTATGGTTTAGATGTGATAGTAAAGGTTTTTACAAAGAAGGAATATTCCAATGAACTTATTGATACATTTAGGAGGTTACTCTTATGAAGAAGCTAAGGAATCCAAATATACTTATTTTTATGGGGTAGTTATATCTTTTGAACGGCTTTGCATAATCATGAAATTTCTTCAAAGAGAGAGCTTGTTTCATTTTCTTTAGTGAAATACTCTTGAGATGGACAAGAAAAGAAAGGTACAGATGGCATTGGATATATCATGTGGTATCTTTCTATTTATGTTAATTAAAAGTAATTTAATATTATGATTAGAGTATGAATATAGGTGCCCTAATCATGACCCGTGGGTATCCGACAAAGTAAAACACATATTATATAAAGTCAAGGGCTGTGTAGGCGCAACTAGAGTCCTTGCCTGGTATTTGAAGTAGGGAGATTATCAGTTGGAAATGGGATAGTTTAGAGGAAATAAGAGTTGACATTAGTTTTGTTTGAGTGATCTTGTCTATGTTGGATCACTGTTAGTAATCATTAGTATTGCTATCAACTACAACAAGGCATGAATCTTCAATTCATCCCATTGCTAAATGTAGGATGTGGTTAGCAATGTAGGATGTGGGAAAGCATGATAGGGGAAATTAGAGTTGACATTAGTTATATTTGAGTGACTTATATGGAAATATGGTAATACAAGTACAAGTAGAGTAAGTCTTTATACAATGAAGGTGGTGGATAAGGCTGCATTGGCTTAAAGAGATAAGGTGCATAAAGATGAGATGGAGAAACATATATTGTCTATGTCGAATCATCATTAGTAATCATCACTATTGTAAGCATCCATTCCGAAAGCTGAACAAAACCTGTCATAAATCACTTAGCATACGAACTGTGCCTATTTTTTATTACAGTTAACTGCAATATTTGAAATAGGAGAAAAGAAAATGTTAGTGAGTGTGAACGAAATGAAAAGACGAGGGACCGTAAAATCTGCTAGTGATGAAAATATTGTGCAAAGCATATCACCCTGTATCCACAATAACTGACCATACTGTTCTCATAAGCTTTATTTCCAAACAAGAAGTATGCGTTGTATTGACAATCACAGTCACAACAATCTGCATTTTTCAAAATTTGTAATGTCTGGCATCGATGGAGGTAGGAAGAAACAAAAAATCCAGTAAAATGGCGAGGGCGAACAAATTACATAGTGCAAAATTGCAGCCGAGAAAGAAGGTTTATCTAGACTTTTATCATGGATGTTGAGAAACATGTGTCTCAACCTTGCAATTTGTTTCAAATAAGTCCAATATTTTTGTTGGTAGTTTTCCACATGTTTATGCATTGGAAAATGGTTAGTGAGTTGTCAAAAATGAGTCTTGTCCATAGTAGAATATAGGTGGGCTATTTTTAGAGCATTAATGACTCATTTTGTGACTTTTATAAGGGTCTAAAGTAGGGGACAAAATTATGAACGGGATTACTATTTTAACTTGGTTGTTTTTACATCTTAGAAATGTAAATATGAAAAATGGGCAACATGTGGCATGGTGGTTAAGCCCATGGTTTTGTAAAACTTAAAGTGGTTTACAGGTTGTAAAATCACTATATAAGGAGGGCTTGGGGAGGAGTTTGTATTATGGAGTTTTGTTTGCAAGGTTGGGTGCCAGAAGGATGCTAGTGGTGTCTCTCCAAGCTTGAGTTGAGGTGATGCTCT
>MU223665.1:136218-149291 GCA_018584345.1 Thuja plicata
CTCATGAGATACTTTCTTGGCATGGAGGTAAGTCAAAATGATCAAGGAATTTTCATATGTCAAAGCAAGTATGCTAATGATTTGTTGAAAAGATTTAAGATGACAAATGTGAATTCAACTCCTACACAAGTTGTATTGGATTTGAAGCTTAGTAAGGATGATCAAGGTCCAAGTGTAGATGCAACTTTATTTAAAAGATTAGTGAGCAGCTTCATGTATTTAACCTCCATAAGACCAGATATCATGTTTGGTGTTAGTCTCATTTCTAGATTCATAGACAAACCAAAGGATTCACATTGGAGAGCTGGAAAAAGAATCTTGAGATACATAGCTGGAACAAAGAATTTTGGAATTTTGTATAATTTTTTAAATGATTACAAGATGATTGGGGAGGTAGCATGGATGATAAAAAAACACTTCTGGATATATCTTTCATCTAGGTTCCGGTGCTATCTCTTGGGCATCAAAGAAACAACCAATTGTCACCCTCTCATCAGCTGAAGTAGAATATGTATCAGCCACATCAGCATCTTGTCAAGAAATTTGGATGAGGAGAGTACTTTCAGATTTGGGACATCATCAACAAGAACCTATGAAAATCTATTGTGATAACAATTCAACAATTGCCTTATCTAAAAATTATGTATTTCATAAACAGAGAAAACATATTGATACTAGATATCATTTTATAAGATAATTGGTAAATAATGGTGACATATATCTTCAGTTTTGCACGTCCAATGAACAACTAGCTGATATTTTCACAAAACCACTTGCAAAGAATGATTTTGAGCATCTTCGAGAAGGAATTGGTATTACAGAAATACACGGCAATGAAGATTAAGGAGGATTGTTGGTGTATGTGACTGATGTGGACCTCCAGCTGGTCACTCTTCTAATCTCCCCTGTCATTTAATGCAACTACTTCACCCACTTCATTTACTCTTTCTTCCTTTTATCTTCTTCCATTTTCTTCTTCGATGCATCTAGACTCTTCATTCTAGGTTTATCTGGAAACTTCCTCTTTTCTTAGCAGTTGAGTTTTGTAAAGGAAAATACTCTATTTTAAGGCAGAATATGTGATGTCTCTGTTTTGGCAGAATAGAGCATTGTCAGCTCTGTAAAAGGCTTTGGCTTTTTATGTATACAAACTTATGCTAGTAGTAAATAAATCTCTATTTTGAGTTCATTTTGTTTAGTCTTCTATGGTTTTACTTTGCTCTATTTTTCTCTGTTTTCAACAATAATGTCAAATCAAAGTGAAAATTGTAGTTGTTGCTAATAATCTTGGAGCGAATGGCAAGGGAAGAATATGACCATTTCTATAAGAAAATTTGTTAGACTTGCTTCCCACTCGTCTCGACACGTTTTAGTTTTTCTCATCTATAGAAGAAACGTGTAAATTTGGAGTGTCGTCATTATCATTATCTTATTCAACCTTTTATACTCTGCGTCCATAAAATTTATTATGTCATCGCTAATAATTAACGCTCACTAGAAATTTCTTGGAATGTAGGTTGCATGACGAAAGGAAATGATAATGGCGGCACTATAAGCTGAAAGGTACATGGAATCTTTGTTGACTGACTGCATGAATGCTTCTATTTAACATTTTCCATGTACCTCGTTTCTTTTGGAAGTTTTCTAAACAACAAGATGCCTTGAAACTTTGTTTTTCTAAATCAATGGTGGAGAATTAGTTAGAAGAGATTGTCTTTGGACCGATAAGGACTTTACCGATGAGCACATATACCAAAATTTTTATACATAGAGGGTATTTTATTGACATAATTTGATAAGAGAAATTGAAGATGAAAACTTATTCGATAGGAATTACGAGCAATTAGATATCTTGATCCACAAATTGATGGGAAGATGAAAAGTCAGGACCACAAAGATGGAAAATTATGGGTATTACAAGACACATGGACACTTCCCTAGTTCAAATCAAAGGTGAAAAAAGTTGCTTCATAATCAAGGGTGAAAATTTGGTTAGTACTCATCGTATTTTATCATAGCTAGAATTAAGTCTTCTTTTACTATAGTTATTGAATTAGTTTTGGATTAGAGAAAAATTGAGTTTTGAAGGGCCCCACAACTCTTTACAACAAAGCTAAAGATAAAGCATTAAAGCCCTTAAAAAGACCAGGCCACAAAAACCACTGACACCCAGCAAAAAAGTCACCATCAACCCCGTACAGAGCTAGCCCCATAAAACTAGCATCACCCTAAAAACACCTAGCCTAAAAAGAAAGCCACAGGCCACCTACAATATATCTTCAATATTTTTTCCTACTTCTACCCCAATTTCTGATATTTTCTTCACTGTCTCATGCAGAACAGAGACATCATTGGAAACAAAAGTTTCCTTCTTCTTCAGACTCACCCTGGTATGCTTCCCCAGACCAAGAGGAATGACTTCATTATCATAAAATTCCTTGTCCAAATCCACAATGGCTTTAGAGGAGTCGTTCCCTTTGAGATAGCTGACGAGGGCATCAATGTTTTTGGTCGTAGTTGTCATACCCTCAAAGTATGCCAAGAGGGCTTTCCTCAGAGTATTAGCATTGTTATCCACCTTCTTGGCCATCTCAATGATCTTCTGCTCCAAGCTATCAAACCTCCCCTTCCTGTCATTTTCCACCTTTCAGCTTCTTAATCTTTTCTTTCAGCCCCGACTAGTGGTTACCACATCCTTAATTTGCTGGAAGACCCAACTATCATATTTTAGGGCATTTTTTTGACACAGAGACAACTATCTAGAATTTAGAACCATCAAGTTATTGAATTAGTTAGTATAGGGTATGGAATTGCTTTTATTATACCTAGAATTAAGTTATCTTTGGTCAATTTAGAATTACACTTCACAAAACTTAAATAAACTTATAAACAATAATTTGAAATTTTAAAATAATTTCTTATTAAAAGCTGGGATATGCAATATAATAGTAAGATTTTTCAATTAATAATTATAAATTACTTTTATTTTTAATCATATCTCCTAAAAAAAGTCCCCACGATTATATCCTTTGTATGCTAAGATTCACTCTATTTGAGGAGTCATATTTAAAGATACACCCAAATTTATTAACCAAGAGCCATCATAAGACACATTAGTTGAAATAAATAAGACATCACCAACTTATCATTTGAAGATTTCTTTATAGAATAATCACAATTCTTTTTTACATTTCTATATTCCTTCTTAAGATGGCTGCACTATTAAGAAATATTAACATCTCAATATAATGTTACTTAGAGTTTTGAATCCACCCTAAGATTTAGATCCATCTTTAGGCTTATCCATACCATACTTTTACTTACCGCCACCTTTTTCCTTTTAGATATTCTCCTAATATTCAATGACTATCAAAATATCATCATTTAACTTCCCTCACAACTCTCATGTAAGGAAGGTAGCAATAAGGGCATATGATTTCAGATATAGAGAACCACAAAGAGAAACATTTAAATTCTCCCAGTTATTAGAAATGAATAAAGTAAAAAAGTACATTTATCACCTTCCTCAAACTTTGATGTCAATGAATTATAATAGAATCAATATCTAATTCTCTAATGGGGGATCAGGGGTATTATTGGATTCTTACACATCCCTCATTTGACATATAATATTTTGTCAATTCAGTGTACATATAATCTTTTGTCAATTAATAAACTGAATATTCAAAGTGTGCATTTTAAAAATTTTTTTTTTTTTTTGGTACTATAGAATATTTAAGATGACTTGAAGATTTCTAGTGTAAAAAAAAGGGTTTAACTTGGGAATCTTTATGGACTTCATACTAACACTTACATATAGTGCAATAGTTCTTATGTGCATGTAGTCAATATATCTACTATATTTACTATGTTATGGCACCAATACATGGCCATATTCCTGAAAAAAGGTATATGGTTCTAGAAACAAATGAAATTAATAGAGTGGCTTGTTGAATATTATTATAAGTTATTTTTATTAAACATGAATTTATAGAAAGAAAATTGATTATTTTTTTAAAATTATAATTCTCATGAATCTTATAATATTTAAATTTATTTTGATGTACTTGGTTTGTTGATTTTTTTAAATCACACTCTTTGTATTATGTATCTTTTGTTGATGATTTTTAGGACATGAGTTTATTTGCTTAGGAGAAAATCTAAGGCCTTTAGTCAGTTCAAAGAAATTAAAGTTCTTATGAAAAACTAGATGAAGAAATAGGTCAAGATGTTGACAATTGATATAGTAGATAATAATTTTCAATAAAGTTTAAGAGATTAGGTGAGAAATTGAAATATATAATACAAATTCATATGCCCCTAAATAGAATATAGTTGTAAAAAAATTAATATAATATTGATAAGGAGAGTTAGAAATAGACTTAGTATTATAGATTATAATATAAATTATTAATAAAAATAGATAATACTACACGATGTAAAGTTAACAAGACTCCTACTAATGGTTGTGAAGGTTTAGATGGAGAAGAAGCCTTTACTTCAACATCTTCAATTTTAAGTGATTATAAAATATGATTTTCATGTGATCTATATCACTTTCAGGCCAAGTTTGATAAGCAAGGGAATAACAGTGTAATCTTATTGTTTTGCAAATCATGAAATAGTTGAATTGTCAAAATAATTAAAAGGAAATTTACCAAAACTTAAAAATCAAATCAATTTAATCTAAATATTTCTGGTGAAGCATATTGACATGTTGGAATATTTAGTAATTCCTCCCACTTGCATTGTTTTATGCTTTAGCTTTTTAGTCTTTGTATTAGATTTTTAAGATTTAGCTTTTTGCTTTAAAATAAATAATGCAAGATTTGCATGAGAAAATTAGATGTACCCACTACCTTTATATAATGAAACAGCTGTAATTGATTCATCATCAATTAGTTTGATCCTTGATCATTTGATCAAGAAGCTCTTGTTATCTCTAGAATCAAAAGAATAATTTATTTGTTTTACAGTTTTATATTTTGCTGACCATACAAGAAGATTGTGGTTGTTTCAAAATTGCCAACTAAATGAGTACACATAGAATTAAGAGAAACCCTTTATTGAAATATCTTTTCTTAACAAAACATGTTTCAGGACATGCGAAATTATGAGAGCTCCAGACTTTGATTACCATGTAATGTGAGGACTCTTAGCTCCCTGTAAGAACACTCTTCACTGCTCTCTTAATCTGTTTCGTCTCCCATACTTCTCCCTACATCACGCATTACCCAAGCACAGTTTTTCAATATTAACATCCAATCTATGTTCAACTATTTATACCCAAAAAAAAAAAAAAAAAAAAAGTGTACAAGGCAGTACCTTTGTTTTCCTGCGTATTGTCCCCTCAATTAGTTGGTTATCTGAGCCCAACTCCCTCCATTGGATTCTCACTACCTTCAATCCCATTTCTCTCAACCTCCTCTCCACTCTAACAATGCCCTCCATCTGATTACTATTCCATGCTATCTTTTTCATGCTTACTTCTATCATCGCTTCTTCTGAAATGCTTGTTTTTTCAATTAGTACATCAGCTTCTTCACAAATACAATGCTTCAATTCTTCTCTTCTTGAGTCTTCTTCACAGCCATAAGATAAGCTACTACAACCTTCGCTTCTACACTTCTCTCTAACTGTGTTGGTTAGGCTTTGATTCAGCTGCTCAAGCTCCTCTATGCGAAGCTTCTGCCGTTTCAGCTCCATAATAGCATTTGTCAGTGTCGACATTTTATTAACTTTCTGCAACGACGCATTGAAAACACCAACCATATTGTCATCAAAATGGAAATAAAGCCATGAGAAACAGTAACAACAAAAGGAAACCTATGAGAAAAAGTATAAAAATATCACCTTGGGATTGTGAGGGACAAGAGAACGTAAAGCCAAGAACTGCTGACTGAGATTGTTTCTTCTGTTGCGTTCAGCAAGCTTATGTGTAAAAGCATAAGATTCCTCTACCAACCCATCATTTGCTTCCCACCTTGACTTATCTCTGCTATTTTTATACGTCCTCCGTAGAAAATCGAAGCATCTCTTTAGTAATTTCTGTTTCAGTGCAGGTGCCGAACACAATTGGACTACACAATTGGACTGTTTCCTGTAGCTCCTGAATGCACTATTTGGATCAAGATTAGTACCAAATAATCCGTAGCGCAGAGAGGAGATTGAAATCTGTGGAATGTGGTATTGTTGAGTAAGCTGAGGCACATCAGTAAAGTTCTGACCAGGCCAAAGACTATCAGTAATATCCTCAGAAAAATCACCCAACATGGCGGAAGAATGTACACCTGCAATGATGTCTGTTCCTGCCATGAAAATAACATCCTCCATTAAACTGCCGGAGCTCTCGCACATATGTGCAGAATTATTTTCCATGTTCACGATGAACACTGAAAATAGAAGGAGACTGCACATCCTTTCCCCCCATTACGAAGCAACTTATAATAGAAACAATTTCAGCATTAGTTAAGAGGAGGAGAAGCTTCTGGGCAGCTGTTACTGAGAATAGGTACATTGAATAATAGTCGTTTATTTCTTTATGCTACTTTTGAAGAATATAAGCATTAGTTAAGAGGAGAGAAGCTTCTGGACAGGTGTTATTGAGAATATTTCAAAAGAGACGAGGTACATTGAATAATAACTTGTTATCTATTTATGGCACTTTAGTCATAGGAGCTACATTTCCAGGAAATTCCAACTGGCTGTTGATAATTATTATTGAATGACCAATTTTGGAGTCTTGTGGAGGCAGCGTGCAAAAGATTTGACTGAGAAAGTGCAAATTTACACATTCCTCTTTTGAAGAGCTAAATTAAAACGTGCCGATACGGACGGGAATAAGTCAATGGGGTTTCTTGTGCATTTATGAGCGACTAAGTATATCTTTGTGTCTTTTTCTTGGTCCGTTGCGTGACATAGAACAACGACCTAAAAGGGTGGTAGTAAAGCAATGTAGAGTGTTGACTGTCGGCGGAATAGACCGTTGGATGAGTGCTGTTTGGTAGAATGATGAAGAGGGGTTCCTCACTTTGGTTTTTATTCCGTTCATGTTTCTTATGCTTAGATTTAATTTTTCTCCGTGAAATTTTTCCTTGTTAGGTAGTCCCTGCCTTTTTTTTTTTTTTAATATTAATCTATTTTTCGGAAATCATGCAATCTCCAAAAAAATTTCACTTATCCTATGGTCTGGGCAATTTTTCCTAATAAATGATTTTTTTTTTCTTATTGACTAAGCTATTTTTTCTCCGCTGCATTTTCCTTTTTCCTCTTGGAAAATTAGAAAAAAATATGAATTGGATGCTGGAAATGTGGCACGCCTCTTCAAGATTCCACAGTTGGCGTTCTGTTAGCATTTGACGTGGTTTTGTCTGTGTTACCACATTTTGCATACATGCGTACCAGGGGCAGTTGAATGAGGAAAAAGTGAACAGATCTAATAGTAAACAAAGAGAAACCATCATGAACAAACACTATTTTCTAGCCCCTTCAAGATTTCCTCAATAGAACGTGCAATTTTCAATCTTCTGTTCCCATGCCCTATGCCCTGCATCTTCTTCGTAATGTTCGTCTCATCCGCAATCTTCATAGTCATCAGTGATTTCCACTAGGCTTGGATGAGATTAAATGTTGGCTCTAGGGTTTATGTTTGGGAGACCTCATCCCATCATATTGACTTTTGTGAGTACAAAAGTATAACATGACATTCAATTCGATTTCTCATCTATCCTATCACTGCCAATCATGGCACTCTGTGCAATATGTTCGGCTCTTCAAAGTGGTCAAATTCTCTGCTTCTCCAAAGATGTCACTTCACTACAAACAATTCCTTTGGGAGAGTTCAGCTACAAATCAATGGAGGTAACAACGTCATGTCTTTTCTCCCTTTTCATCAAACATATTTTCTATGTGCTTCACAACATTATCCCCTGAAGACCTAGCCAATTATCGCCTTGTGTAAATCATTTGCATGGGCTTTAAAAGAAAAAAAAAAAAATAGATAGAATCTAAGCAGAATAAATGAATGAAGTTCCTAATCACTCACTTCTACTGAATGTCGTATCCTCATTTCTGATTTTAATGGGCTTTTGAAGGCTGAGGAGATTACTCAGAATTTTCCCTAGGGTTTTGAAGTCAAGGTGGATCGCATTGGCATTTGTTTGGGGTTTTAAAGGACGCAGTTGGATTAGTTTACAATTAATTATTATTTTTTTACTGGCCAAAATTGGACAGATAGATGTTATGTGCTTTGATTTGTCCGACAATAGATATAAGGCTTTAAAAGAACATAATGGCAGGATCCACGACCCAATCTCCTGGGCTCTAGGCATATTTCAAAACAATTGAGGGACGTTATAAACTCTCGTATTGAAAAACTCATCCAGCTGGACTTAATTACTATAGTCATGGGAAAACCGTAACTTAGGTATCTATTTAATATCCACTTATTTATTAGTTCATTAGCTAATTTAATACCCACCTATTAGCTAATTCTTTCAAAGAATATATGCATTCATTTTATCTAGCAACAACTCAAATGAGCAGTTGACATCAAAACAATCTAGCAAGTAATTGCAAAATTAGCTATTTGTATTTTTGTTTGTGGGATTGTTGCAATTATTGGCACTGACATTTTTTATTTGAAGTAACATAAGAGAGGCATATGAGTTATTACTAGAACTCACTATTAAAGTCAAACTTCACAGCAACAACTATGTATGCTTGCAGGATGGAACGAATGTGCACCATGATGTGGTTTACTTGTTTCTGCTTCATGTTCCAGTTGCCATTTCCTTTACCGCATTAGTGCAAATCTATCAATTATACTCTCATACAACCTAACCTCTTACACTCCAATTGGATAAATCCAAATTTTGGTCCATATAGCTTTTCTTAATTTATTGCCCCCACTTTTTTGGTTAAAGTGAGACATTAAAATCAACATTTTAAACCAAATTTTTACTTGTTGGGTGATCCCACAATAGTGGGTTACACTTTTTTGCCTAAACAGACATTGAAGTCTACATTTTGAAAAAAAAATTTAGATTCAGATGCATATTGTCGTTAAACTGTTAGAAATCAGAAGATGAAGTAAACTAGAGTCTTTTAGGATTTTCTGTCTAGATTCTAAATATATATTTTTCCCTTTTTTTTTTGAATTAATTTGAATGGTTTTGTTTTTCTCCCACGAAAACTGCTATGTTACTGAAAACGTAATTTTCAAAAAGTTACATTGACTTCATAGCGCATAACTTTTTTTCTAAAATAGATATCAATGCGATTCTTTCAAATTTGGTTTAACAACATCCATACAGAGGGCATGCAATTGGTTTGACAACATTATCATGATTATTGCATATTTTATGAATGTTTGAAGTAGAGTAAACCGTAATTTTGACATACCTTTACTGCATAGCTTATAACTTGTGTATTTATCAAAATTAAATTTTTTTTTTTATAGAAATTAGACTCGAAGACGGAGGGCACTGTTATTTTTCAAATTTGTTTCTCTTTTCTACTATTTTTCATTGAACGTCAAACTTGGAGGTTTATATTAGATAAAAAACCTACATTCGATGCACGTAAAAAACATAGACCTAATTAATTCACAAAAATTCAAATATATATTTGTTAGAAAGCTTGTTCATAGTACTTGTGCTATGTAAAATAACATCTCCCTATTCATCCATTGGAGCCCCACGCTTGAGCTCCGAAGCCACGAAAATAGTAGATATTTGCTAGCCTATGCAAATGGCCTCTAATCAGAGGGTTTCGATAGAAACTAGTTTCGATCAAAAATATTTAGTCTCGATCGAAACTACTTTCTATCGAAAGTAATTTCATGATTTGACTACTTTTTGGTACTTTCAAAAGTAATTTAGTACTTTTGATCGAAAGTAACTTACGATCGAAAGTACTACTTTTTGGTACTTTTGATCGTAAGTTACTCACTTACGATCGAAAGTATTTGTCAATTCCGATCGAAAGTAAGTTTTAATTTTTCTTTAGTCACACTTTTTGGGGTGAATTCCTTCCTCTTAAAAATTGTAACCCACTATTGTGGGTTCACCCTGTCAACATTGTCATCTATCTGTGACATAGAAAATAGAGGTCACCAAAATGTAACATAAGAACATGTAACCTTTGAAATAAGTGAGGGAAAGATAAGATATTCCTCTTCTATCCCAAGATGCACAAAGGAAAGATCCAAATTGATCAACCCAAAAAGGATCAATGCACAAATGAATCAATCATTTGGAAATGAGAGCAAAGAGGAAAGTCTTAAATTCCCCGTTTTATGGAAAGGAATGAATGTGTGATAGATTTAGAATGATTAAGGATTTGAATTAAAATGGATAGGAGAAATGTACTAACCTTGAAATATTGCAAATCAAAGAATGTTTTTTTCTGAGGTCTGTACTCTATTTTTGGAAAAATTGAAGTATGATCTGGAAAGGAAATGCAGAGACAAACAAAACCCATAAATCATTTTTCGATCTGACACCTTCTTATGAAAAAGGTCGACCTTGACCCACAAATGTCAACCCTGACCCAATAATGTCGACCCTGACCTAGGTCAGGGGTGAGGTTGACCTCGACCTAGGTTAGGGGTGAGGTCGACCCTGACCCAATAATGTCAACCTTGACCTGCACAGGTCCGACAGAAAATCTGTTCACGGATCCTGAAAGTTTGCCGAAAAGGGTATCTAGATCTGGGTTCAAATCCACAGTCCCGAACCTGTACCTGCAAGAAAAAGAGGTTTGTTTGTTGGGGGGAGGGGTTTTCCTTGGTCAAACCCCGGTTTTGGAATTAACCTCAAATATATGTAATTGAAATTGCAGAAATAGACAAAGTAAATGCATAAATTCACCTTGCTTGAAAAAGTCCTTGTGGAGGATTTGAATCCTTCAATCCACAAGCATGTATGCACCAAATATGTGGAATGTAGAATGGTTGGATGTCTTTAATCTCTTTCTTATATATCTCTAACACCAAGTCTTGAATGGGTTCTTGATTTGGAAGAGGCTTGGAAGAAGATGGATGGAGAGATCACCAAAAAGGGCACTATGTAGCTTGAATCCTTCAATGGTCTCCAATGGATCTCCTTCATGAAAATTGATGCTTGAATGCTTGAGAATGGATGAATGCTTTCTTGAAATCTTGCTTGAATTGCACTTGAAGATAGTTTGAGAATGCTTGATCATGATTAGAAGACTTAGAAAAAATGAGAGGAGAAAGCTCCCTTTTATATGAAATTAGGGCACAATCTACTAAGGAGGCCGACATAAGATAATTAAATTCTCATTAAAGCCTTTATCCCTAGGAGAGGACCTATATTAAATATAATTTAGGAATCGATGCTTCAAAACCCGAAACAGCCGACCCGGAAGCGAGAAACAATTTTTTCAAAGACCGATATCCAAAAATTGTGGGACCCTAAGATTTGAACCCTGGGTCAAGGTCAAGGTCAACCTTGACCTAGGTTAGGGTCATGGTCGACCTTGACCTAGGTTAGGGTTGAGGTTGACCTTGACCTAGGTCAGGGTCAAGGTCGACATAGACCTAAAAGGTCGACCCTGACCCTGACGTCAAAGATCTCAGATCTGCAGTCCAGGATGCAAAAATTAGGTTGGAAAGAAGTGGAAGTAGGGGCAGAATAGGAGGAAAGCCAGGTCTAGATCAAGAACCCATTCAAGGTGCTTGATATGACCCAAACCACTTACTCGAAAGGATAAACCAATCTACCATGGAAGTGCTTCTATTTTTTGACTATACATTTAGCCCCCACTTTAGCAAGAGTATGGACTCAACACAAACTCTTGGTAAAGGAGAGCATAGAGAAAGGACAATCTTATTGGAATCAAAAGGGACAAAGAAATCCTCAAGCCCACAAGGGACTTAAGTCTTTATCAACCCTAAGATCATGATAAGAGAGATACCACTTTAAAGAGAAAGAGAGAGAGAGGAGTGGTTAGCTCGCCTAGTAAGATGTGTGTATCTCACTGTGAACAAAAAAAAGGATAGGATGGCCCATCAAGAAAGCACTTGATAGTCACCCCATAAAGTTGCGCACCTTTTGGTGGCTTTGTGCATGTATGTAGTGCGTCTTTTGATGGCTTTGATGAAGTACCCATGGATCCATATTCTTATATCACCATGGAATACATATGTAAAATGCGTATCTCTTCAGAATTTAGCAACTTATGTGCATTACCTTCTGAGGATTTAGCATATTGAATTGTAATTGAATGTGTATCTCTTCAGGATTTAGCAACTTATGTGTGTTACCTTTCGAGGATTTAGCACATTGCAAAACAAAATGTTAGAATAAAAATGCATAATATAAAATGAGGGAGGCCGTGTATATGCCCCCCTCCTTAATATGGCAAAGTACATACTATTTTGACATGTTAAGGAAAGAAAAGATCAAGGACAAAGCCTTCTTCAACATCAAGACAATATCCATAGACAACACCCAGTCCAAGCCAAGAAGGTCACAACTCTTATGAGGCCATGGAAGGGACGAATGCAAAGAGATATCATGCAAAAAGTGAAAAAGTAACCCCTATGAGGGATAGCACATTATTCAGTTTCCAAGGTGAGAGATTTATCAACCATGGAAACCAAATTTCTAACAAAGAAATAGGTTATGATCAAGGACATAGATCCTCAATGCAAACCAAAATTTTCATTTATGATTGGATATCACATAATAGATAGATATTGCTTAACCAAGGGAAAAGTGAATCCCAAAAAGACAGAAAATAAGGAGATGGCATCCTTGCCCCCCAAGCGTGGGAACAAAGATGAAAGGGGACCTATTATATCAATCTCAATACTATGCAAGACAACGAGCCCCCAAATATTAGGCTAACATTGTTTACATAGTATGGAGTTCCATAATAGGAACATAAATATTATTTAGAGAAAATCGGATTGAAATATAACTCATTGCCACATGTTAAATAAATAACTTTACTATCAATGAGCTGCCTAATCTTATAATGTAAAGCTTGACATTCATTAGTAGAGTGATCATTAAATCTATGATAGAAACAAAAAGGAAGAGTCT
>MU223665.1:175264-190901 GCA_018584345.1 Thuja plicata
AAAGTGGTGGAACAAGAACAAAAATGTCACTAGTGATGGTGTCATTGATGTAAAGACTGTCAACTACGCGCAACCCAAGGTATCACTGCAAGGTGCACCTGTGGAAAACCAAAACCCCACAGGGTCAACTCAAAAAACTTATGTACAGAATCAACCTCCCCCTGTACAAGCAGCCACTGTGTCAAAAAATTAGCAACAGAATCAACGCAAGCCACGGTTCCAATTCCAACAAAGAGATTTCACACCATTGGGAGAACCAATCGAAACAGCTTTACGTAAGCTAATACAATCAAACACCATCACTCTCCCAGCAATCAGAGATTTCGAACAAGAGGAAAATAAACGAAGGTGGTACAAAGACACAGACTTCTGTGAGTTTCATTGGGCCAAGGGGCACAAAAAAGCCAACTGTTACCGACTGAAACATGCTATCCAAGACCTCATTGACATAAGCCTTTTCATAATGTTACATAGCACGTACCTGCTATAGTGCATATGCACTATAGTGTGCACATGCTATTGGCTTTGATGGCCCAATCCTTAGGCTTGGGAAATTAAAGCCATAGCGCGTGCACCCTATAGCATGTGCACATTATAGGGAATACACCCTATTTCTTTTGGGGGACCTATTATGCCCTGCATCCCTATCCCTACATTTTGTAGGAAAAATGTTGGGTCACCCTTTTTTCTTTGTCTCTTTCCTTTGGTTTCTTGTTTTTCTTTGTTTTCCCTTTGGGCTTTGCTTCCACAAGGGTTGTCTTTCTTCTGCTTTTAACTTCTTGTGTCTCCGGGACCTGATCCCAGAGTTTTTTTGTTCTTTTGAGTCAGCCAGATTCTGGACTCTGAGATTCTTTGCCATCATGTCTTCTATTGCAAGAAGGTATGGTTGCATGGAATCCCCAGACTCAAATTCTGGAGGTTTTCTTGTCCCAGATTTTGTGAAATAATGCAACACATTTTTACCCTAGGGGTATAAATAGAAGTTACCTATAATTTTCACATTTACCGCGATCAAATACTTAGATCACTTAGAGCGATTTCAAAGGTGATTAAACAACAAATTACTCCCTTTGCTTAGTGGTTAATTGAGCAGTGATTTGCGTGCTTGTGCATGGCCATTTGAAGGTGAACTTGTTGCAGAGCATCTCCTGTGCTCATCTTTCTTGCTTCCCCCGTGTTTCTAGGTAAGCTTTAGGATCTTCTTATCTAGTTCCTGGTTTTTTGGTTTTCATTTGTTTTCTTTTGTTTTTCTTTCATTCCCGTCTCTAGTTCTTCTTTTCTGGCACCTCCCATTGGTGGGTTGGCTCTGCCAGAGGGTTGTCTGCCCTCTGTGAAGTTGTAATTTAATGTATAAGTTGTACATTGTCGTAGAGTAGCTTTAGGTGTCTTTGTATATTCTGTACATTGTGTAAATTTCTGTAGATAGTGTATATATGTCATCATTTTGTGGTCAGCCCATGAGTTGTGCTTCGGCCCTCATTGTGCTTTGGCCCTCTATACATTGGGTGTATATTCTTTGTATACCCCTCTATTGTGTCAAGATAATCATGCTCCACCATGTCCTAACCAACTGTCGAGCTTGTTAGAGAGACATTTTCCACGGCTCAAACTTGGCACCTCACTGGTTCGAGCCATGGCAGATTTCTCTCTCCTCTATCATGTCACCTTGATGGCAAGATTAATTTCCCATGAGTGGGAATTCAAATCCCATCCCATATGGAATTTACTTCCCCCATGTCGTCCCACTTGTTTCCATTAATTCCATTATGCCACCTGTCACGTGGCCACGTGATGACCCATGTTAGCCAAGTATGACTTACTGCTGATCACGTCGACAATGGCTAGTTATTCTAGACTCTGGGTGTTGAGAAGCCCCTGGGTCTTCATTCTATTTTTGTCACTTAGTCCAATTCCTCGGAGCCCTGAGTGCTTATCACAATCCAACCCATGTTAATTTCACCATTTTGAGATTTTGATGCATGCTAACACATTTTTGGGCAGGTATGAAATGGTGATGAATTTCCCAAAGTCCTTAAAGTTAGCTTTATCATATCAAGTATTGACGATTCTCCAGTCTTGCAGGTTGCAGATAGCTTGATCAAGATGTCTGAAGTGATCACTCCTCCTGATAGCCCGGAGCTGCCTACTACCTCCACTCGGGCAGCTACAAAGACTAAGGCCAAAAAGATGCTGGCCAATCTACCATTGAATTCCAAATACCCAAGGGAGGGCATTATTGTAGGGTCCAAGGTGGACTCCAAGGTGCAAGAGATAACAGACACAGAGCCTAGACTTTGGGCTAAGATGCAGGGCTTGGTTCAAGCCATATATAAACTAAAAGCTGACAGAGATGTTATGGCTAGACATATGGCCGCATCTAGAATTATCAAAGCTGCAAATTTCCCTTGCTCAGTGCAAGCACTAGAGCTGATACTCCATTTGGCGATGCTCTACAATGCCCCCACCTAGGTTGTCTTTCTCTCTGATCCTCAACCACTACTCTCTCTAGAAACTATTGTCCGTCTAGATGCTGCCACTTTTGCTTCAGGGCTGGGGATCCCTCAATTCAAGGGGTTTGTCATTCTCACCCAGGCCAAATCATTAAAAGAGTTCAAGGAAGCTTCCCTTGTCTCTCAGAAACATCTTAACGCTTAGTGGCTAAATTCACCGAAAAGGGACTATAAAAAGATGAAGCTGGAGATTCCCTGCGGGGATTTCAAATAATGTATACAAGCGGGAATTATTTTTCTATGCAGGATCTTTGGAGAACCCCATGCCTGAGATTTCTTGACATGGATGTACTACTTTATCTATTGCATCACCACCCGCAATCAAACCTTCAATTGGCCGGCTATCATAGCCAACCATGTGGATACACAGCTGAAAGGGGTCCTCCAAAATTCAAAGTTCCACATGACATCTTACGTACTATGGGAATTGGCCCAATAGAGACTGGATTTTTTGGGTTTGTAGGTAGTGGGCATTCTTGGGAACGGGTCAAACCAGTTGACGCCATGGGATCATTATCCCCAGGTCCAGTGGGAACTTTTATTCCAAAATATTTGTAGGGTAAATGATGCCTTAATTTACCAAAATATTTTGACACTTACTCGGGACTCTAGATTCCAGTTATCGCAGGAGGCGATGAACTTGGTGAGTTCTTACAGAAATTATTTCATTCAATTCCAGTAGCACATATATATTTGGGTGACCAACTTCTCTCGGAAACCCTATCTTCTTCCCTGATATTGTGGGGATAGAATAATTATTTTAAAATTCTGCAGACAAATTCTGGAGCTGCACGCCCTCTTCACAGTGAAGAAGGTTACCAACGTTCCATTCCCAATTTCTTGCGGGAACTATTCTTGCAGTCTAGCCGTAGAAAAGGAGGCAGACAATGAGCTGAAAATTCTGGGATTGATGGAATTCCACCATATGAGAAACAATTTTGATCCCCTAGGTAACATAGCCTTGGCACTTCCCAGGGCATCCCCATCGCACAAAGAAGATATTGAAGATTTCTGGGCAGATTTCCAGGACATTTTTGATCTCTGAGCCTGCCAACATTCCTAGATGTCCAAAGGCCTCATGAAATTTCTTAACCTTTGGGGTTTCCCAAAGGGGTTTTCAGATGACGAGCCGATGGAGGACCCATTTTATAAAGAGCAGGGGTTAGACAAATTGGATCTCCCTCCAGTGGATTGGGCCACCGTAGAAGATTTAACAATTGACGGTGTATGCCGCCCCATTATAGAAAATAGTTATAAACATTTTTCATGGGTGTGTCCCAAGAGCGCCCAAAAAGGAAAAAATGTTTGGAGGTCTAGGGTATATGGTACCCTAGGCAAGGTACCTCCCTAGGGTCCAATCCCCATAATGGAACAACTACAAGAGAAAATGGAGGCATCGAGGCTGGCAAGCCAGAAGATAAGTTCACATCTTTCCCAAGGCCTCCTTGCAACTCCAGTAGTATTTTCTCGCTTGGTGGGATCCCCGTCATTCACCGTAATGATGAGCAGGTAGATTTTCACTGAGGTGGAGTCTACAAGTATTTTGGATACCGGGGTCTCACTACAAAGGAAGAAGAAGCAGAAGGTGAACCCCACCCCAAGCACAAATGAAGGCCCCGGTATGCCTAACATGCCCCCAGTGGATGTCAGTTCAGATTCCCCTAAACTTGAGAATATTTCAGATACCTCTCCCCCACATGATGATTATGGTGATGTCTTCAGGGTAGATGAGCTCATGAACCTACATGAGGATATAGATCATGCGGTAGAAGAGATCGTCACTCAAGAAAAAGAGGACATCCTCACTGAAAAGGAAGTCCCAGAGCAAGAAGCTGCCACAGAGAAAGAAGTCTAGGAGGAAATACAAAAGGAGCTCAAGTGTGAGAAAACACCAGTCCAAGAGACTGAGGATGAACCAAGGAAAACCACAGATGAGAAACTGACGACTAGGGAAACTAGACCTATAGGATCAACTGTACCCCCATTCATCATGCTCCAAATGCCTTTGGTTACCTCGGGTGACCAAATGGCCCAGAGTATATTCAGTGAGGTAATCACAGTGGCCCAAACACTGAATCTTGGACCAATACCTCATCCACCTCCATAAAATGTTCCAATGGAGGAAGATACCTTGAAAAGTGATGCTGAGGAAGAACAAAAGCAGTAGGATGAGGGAAGAACTCCCAAAGATACACACATTGATTCGCCTGATGCTGAGAAGGACGGGGAAATCCCCAAAAATATAGGTGATGTTGATACCAGCAGAGAAGAAACCCTGAACATCATGAAGGAGGATGCCAACATGGCAGAGAACACTCAGGCCTCCAGAGAATAGGAAAGGGAATAGGAACAGGAAAAAGAGAAAGAGCCCGATGACACTGCCAATTCTGGGAATGCACCGCCAGATTCTAAAGGGAATCCTGATGCCCAGGTCTTAACAACAAAGCTTCCCTAGCCGCCCCAATGGCTGGTGGAATCAAGGAAGAGAAAGGCTCCAATGGTAGCAATAGGATTTCTACTCTCCTTGGCCAAGATGATGGCCCAAAATGTAGAGGCCAAGAAGCCTAAGAGGGCTCAGACGGTCCATACCCTCTGGACCGGTCCAGCAAGAAGTACAGTTGCGGTGATCGCATCACCTCTCCAAGATGAAGATGCAGTGGCAGTAGGGCCTAAATATTACACTATTATAGAGGTAAAAATGGGGAGGAGAGACAAGAAAGGCGAGTTGGATATGTTGAAGGAGGCCACCAGAGTAGTAAAGGCCCAATACAATAAACAAAACCAGAAGTTAAAGGAGGAAAGGGAAACCAATGCCAATCTTCTTGCACTTCTGGTGGAACTCTCACAACCCCTGGCTAAGATCCACCTGGAGGATTTCACCTTTGGATTACCGCTTGCATAAGATGATGTGGATGCTCTAAGGGTCATGAAAAAGAAGGCCTAGGCGGTAGATAGATGGATAGCTGAGTAGATAGCGGACATAAAGCAATTCTTACAGGTGTCCCTCCCGGATCTTTACTCAGTCCACCATATTTTGAGCCAGGCACACACTGCCGTCCACCTATGGAAGAAAAGCATAGAAAAATATGAAGGGTGGAGAATAGGATTAGTGGAGATAATGAACTCTAGAGAAGAGGCCGTTATTGAGGTAGGAATTTTAGGGGAGGAATCATTCGATTTCCTTCAGGTCCAGTACTCGAGACTTGACATTAGGATTGAGGTAAGCAAGCAACTAGTCACGAACCTTAAAGAAAAATCCATGGAGACTAAGTATTCACTAAATTTGTATAAGGGATTCATTAAAAGGGTTTTATAAGTTGATCCCTTTACCACTGGAACATGCACCCAAGAGGACTATGTCCTCAGCAAGTATGATGAGCTAATGGAGTCCCGGTACAAGTTTGCCAGAGACTTCGATGGAGGGAAGCTGTCAAGAATATCAAAAATGATGCTCCAGGCTCATGACTCCATGAATATAGTTGATGAATTCAAAGAAGGAGCCAGAGAAGTTGAAGATAAGGTTGGAATCATTCGTGACTGGTGGGGAAACATCAAGGACATTGATGAAGGTGGCATTAGTAAAATTCTTGAGGCATTTAAGAATGACAAGGAGCAATAAGGTTTTTGGGATTTTGGAGATGTTCACCAGTAGGGTGTATTTTGTATTCATTATTCTTTCGGAGAGTAAGCTCCCAGATCCCAGAGTTTTGGATCTGCATTTTTGCATTCTTTGGATGACCCGCGTCTAGGCTCCCTGGTGCCGACCAATCATCATTAGGCAGTTAATAAGGGTGTCAGAAAGTGGGTGACCTAGCAAGGCATGTCAACTCGAGGGATAGTTTTGACAGGTGGTCTTCCCAAGGAACTTCTCTAGCATAACACTTGGCACTTTGGAGATAGTGAGCCACTTTTCCATTAATGAGGCATGTAGCCTCGATCTCCAGAGGATTAGATTTCTTCTATTCTCCTTATGGGAGGCCGATTCTTCCATACCTCTTTTCTTCTCTCATTCTTCTGACATGTTAGACCTATTTTCTTCTCAAGGTTTTTGTAGTGTGGTGTAGGTAGTACCGACCACCAGAAATCATATTTTATTGTTGAGTGTAAAGATAAGTTAGGTTAATTTTACAGAAAATCTATGTATAAATAGCAAGTCCAACCTCATTCCAAGGGTTGGAAGAATTGAGGATTTTGCAGTCCACATCTATAGCATTTCAGTATTTCATTCTAGAAATTGTAGAGCTCAAAGCTCCTTAGTTCTTAGAAGTTCTCAGTAGAGATATGCTCCCTTGGAGCCATTATTGTATACACCAGTGCTCGTTGGAAAACCTGTTAATGAAGAAAGAGGAGTTCTGGAAATGATGTTGTTGGCATTCTAATCTCTGGATTAACATTCTTTTGTGCTATATATTTTTCTTATGTCCCTTGCTCTGATATTTTAAAGTAGATTAGCGACCTTCTTTTCCCCTCGCTATTGAATATGTATGAACTGATGGTTCTGTGTGCATTCAGTATTTTAGTGTAGTATGTTAGAGCATGGTTGATGTTATAAATGCATTTTCATGCCTATAGGTAGATGGAATACTTCTAACCCTAGCCTATCTTTTGAAGTTTATTTGGTTAACTAACGCGTTCTTGCAGGAAATCCCAACTTACCTAAATCTCTAGAGAAGATGAGCCAAGAAAACCAGCTATCCCCCGAAAAAAAATAGTCACACTCCCAACTAAGCCCCCGCACTGTCGAGACCCAAATCTCACATGCTTGAAGGCCCAGAGAATTTATTCCCCGAAAAAAATTTACAGGTGAAGTTGGCCGGTACCCTGGTACCCGGTGACAACTTACATCTATTGGCAGACCTGGTCACAAAGTCCCATCAACAGGACCAAAATTTTTTTTGGCACCTTTTTGGTCCCCCATCTTCGTGCAAGCACACCTCATAGAGTTCATGTTAGATTCGTATCAGAGCCAATAATATTTGGCTTGTGGTGAATGTTCCAACCAGCAGAGTCTATAGGAGAGTCTACAATGGTGACAAATGTAGAGTTGGGAAAGAAAGTGGATGAGAAAGAAGAAGAGAATAGGTTGCTCAAAGAGAGATTGACACAATTGGAACACAAAGTGGACCAAGTGGAGGAAATGACTTAGGAAGTGAAAGATAAAGTTGAAGGAAAGAGTAAATGGATTGCCTTGGATGATGAGGTCCCTGAAGCTGACCCTGTCCTCACCGAAGAACCATTCTTGAAAGAACAAAAGGCTTTCTATTGAAAGGAATTGGAAGGAGTTCCTATCTTCACTGGAAAGATGAAACCAAATATAGTCCTAGATTGGATTGAAGGACTAGAAAATAACTTTGAATGTGATGGTACAAGTGAAGCTCAGAAAGTGAAAGTGGCAAAGGCTAGAATTAGAGGGTCTGCACTCACTTGGTGGAAATTTATCCAAGACGAGAGAGAGAAGGAAGGAAAGAGGCCCATTTCTACTTGGAAGGCTATGGTAGCCAAAATCAGAGAAGTATAAGTACCTGAAGGCTATGAGATTTAGCTGCATAAAAGGAGAAAAAGTCTTAGGTAGAAAGACTTGGATGTTAACTCTTATACTGAAGAATTTCAAAGGCTGTGCATGAGATCAAGAATTGCAGAAGAGGAAAATGTGAAGGTAGCTAGATACCTCAATGGTCTTAAATGGACTATACAAGATGAACTAAGTTTTCTTAGTCCTACCACTGTCTAGAGATGCCACCAACATTCCATAAAGGTGGAAGAGAAATTGAGGAAGAAACAAGACTCAAGTAATACTAGAGGCAGAGGTAGATGAAGAGATAATAGAGGACAAAGAAGTGGATATGGTGGAAGACGTTCAGAGTCCAAGACTCAAGGAGAGACCAAGCTAGTTGAAAAAAAAGAAGGAATTTTAAATAGAGAAAGGTTTAATAGAGGAAGAGGCTCTAACACAAATTGGAGAGGAAGAGGTAATAGTCAAGGAAGAGGTTCCTAATTTGCAAAAATGAAGTGTTATCACTGCAATCAAATGGGACATCCTGCCTATATGTGTCTAGAGAAAGGCTCTACTTCTCAAGGAGGAGACAAGAGAGTGAACTTTGTACAAGAGGAGTCTAGTGGTTGAAACAAACACCCTGAGGTACCACTAGAATTAGAGGAAGGAGAAAATATGATGATAAGGAGAACATTGATCACAGAACCAATAAGAGAGGAGCCAAGCCAGAGAAGATCACTTTATAGAGTGAAATGTAAGATGATGGGAAAATTATGCAGATTCATCATAGACTCAGGGTCTACTAATAATATTGTATCAAAGGAGGCAGTTAGTAAGATAAAGATGAAGAGGATTCCACATAGTAACCCATACAAGGTTACTTGGTTGAACAAAGGACAACATGTCCTTGCGAATGAACAAGCATGGGTGGAATTCTAAATTGGAAGGTATAAAGATAAGGTATTCTGTGATGTCCTACCTATGGATGCATGTCACCTTTTACCTGGCAGACCATGGAAATTTGATAGGCAAGCCATGCATGATGGAGCTAAGAATGCATATTCCTTCAAGAAGGATGGTGTGACTTTCAAAATCCAGTCACTGTTGGAAGAAAGAGAAGTGAAGACTTCAAGTCCTAATGTCCTATTGGTGAATGAGAAGGAGTTCCTAGAAGCTCTAGAGGAAGGAGAGGGAGTAGAATATGATTTGGTTTTGAAGCCAAAGGAAGAAGATGCTGAGAAGACAGTAAAGAAGACATAGATTCCAAAATAAGTACAAGAGTTGCCTCAAGAGTACAAAGACATTGTCAGTTATGGACAACTAGCAAGCCTATTCCCTAAGAGAGATATTAGTCACCAAATTGAATTCATCCTAGGAGCTACTCTTCCTAACAAAGCTGCCTATAAGATGACCCCTCAACAAAATAAGGAAATTTCCAAACAAATCCAAGAGCTCCTAAACCAAGGCCTCATTAGAAAGAGTATAAGCCCATGTGTTGTACCCACTGTCCTAGCACCCAAAAGGGAGGAACATGGAGGCTATGCACTGATTCTAGATCCATTAATCAAATCACCATTAGGTATAGGTTTCTTATTCCTAGAATAGAAGACCTAATGGATTTTTTAGGAGGGGCAAAGTATTTTACAAAGATTGACCTAAAGAGTGATTATCATCAAATTAGGGTCAATGAAGGAGATGAATGGAAGAAATCCTTAAAAACTACAAAAGGTTTATATGAATGGCTTTTGATGCCATTTGGGATATCAAATGCCCCATATACATTCATGAGGCTAATGAACAAAGTGCTCAAGGACTAAATTGGTAAGTTTGTTGTAGTATACTTGGATGATATCCTAATCTTTAGTAGGACTAAAGAAGAGCACTTAAAGAATCTGTAAATTGTGTTCAAAAGACTACATGAAGAGAAGCTAATGATCAACTTGGACAAGTGTGAATTCATAAAGCAGGAGTTAGTATATCTTGGGTTTGTATTGTCTCATGGAAACCTCAAGATGGATCCAAGAAAAGAGGAAGCCATTGTCAAGTGTCCTACTCCCAAATCTGCAACAAAGTTGAGAAGCTTTCATGGTTTAGCTCAATATTATAGGAAGTTCATTAAGCAGTTCAGTTCTATTTGTACTCCTATGCTAGACACCATAAAAGGTGAGATGAAGACTAAGTTTGTATGAAATGAGAAAGCTGACTAGGGATTTGAGTTGTTGAAAAATAAGATTGCCACTCAACCTATCTTGGTATTACCAAGTTTTGAGAAATTTTTTACAGTTGAGTGTGATGCTAGCAATGTTTCCATTGGGGTAGTTCTAAGTCAAGAAGGGAGACCACTGGCTTTCCATAGTGAGAAGAAAAGTGATGCTAGTAGGAAGTATTCTTCCTATGACTTAGAGATGTATGCTCTAGTCCAAGCACTAAGAAAATGGAGGCACTATCTGCTTCCAAAGGAATTTATGGTGTATTCAAAAAATCAAGCACTTAGCTTTCTAAATTCACAAGACAAGCTCAGTCACAAGCACATGAAATGGGTGGAGTACTTGCAGGATTACACCTTCCACATCAAACACAAGAAAGGAGTGTAGAATAAAGTGGCTGATGCACTTAGTAGAAGACTTCTAACAGTAAAAGAAGTACAACTGTAGAGCATGTGAATTGATAATTTCAAAGACTTATATGATGAAGATGAAGACTTTGCAAATATATACAAGGTATGTATGGAGTATAAGAATCATTTCCATAGTGAATTTTGTAAATATACTATGCAAAGTGATATATTATTTAAAGGGATTCAGTTATGTGTCCCTAGAGGATCAATTAGGGAAAATATGATCCAAGAAAAGCACAAGGGTGCACTTTGTGGTCAATTTGGAGTCAATAAGACTCAAGAGTTAGTGCAGAAGTTTTATTTTTGGCCTAAAATGAATTTGGATATCAGAAAGTATGTAGAATGTTGTGTGGTGTGTCAAAAAGAAAACAAAACATCCTCCAATGCAGGCCTTTATCAACCTCTCCCCATTCAAGCAGACCTTGGGAATGTTTAAGCATGGATTTTGTTGTGGGATTGCCAAAGACCAAATAAGGAATGGATAGTATCTATGTCATAGTAAATAGATTCAGTAAGATGGAACATTTTATCCCATGTAAGATAGTGCATGATGCTTGTCACATTGCACAATTGTTCTTCAAGGAAGTGGTAAGAATCCACGGACAACCTTTGAGCATAGTATCAAATATAGATACTAAATTCATGAGTCACTTTTGGAAGACATTATGTCACAAATTGGGAACCAATCTATCCTTTGGGTCTACATATCACCTTCAAATATAAGGTTAAACTGAGTTGGTTAATAGAAGCCTTGGGAACCTTTTGAGATGTCTCACAAAGGAGTATGGTCAGACTTGGGATCAACTACTAGGACAGGAAAAGTATGCATACAATGATACTATAAACAAGACTACTGGTAAGAGTCCCTTTGAAATTGTTTATGGACTACACCCTAGAGGAATATTTGAGCTCACAGAACTGAAAGTTGGAGCCAAGGGTAGTGGTTATGCTGAGGACTTTGCACACTCCATGAAAGATGTGCATGAAACAATGAGAAAGACTCTAACAGAGAACATAGAAAAGATCAAATAGAAGGTGGATGAAAGGAAAAAGGATACCAAATTTCAAGTATGGGATCTTGTTATGGTCCATCTGAACAAAGCAAGACTACAAAAGGGAGTGCCAAACAAGGTGTAGATGAGAAGGTTGGGGCCATGTACTATTTTGGCCAAATATGGAAACAATGCATACATGGTAGAACTCCTTGAGGATATTGGTTTGTCTCCGGTCTTCCATGTTGCAAATTTGGTCCTCTATAAGGGGCCTACTCCAGATTTAGACGAGAGCCTTACTGAGGTTATACAAGAAGTAGAAGACTTGAATTTGAACCCTACACCACCTAAGAGAGAAGAGAAGGTACTTGACTCAAGGGCCTACAAGAAGGCCAGATAGAGGACATACTATGAGCATCTGATCAAATAGCATGGAAAAGGAGATGCAAAGGACACTTGGATCAAGGAGTCATAATTCAAGAATTTGGGCATTGATTCCAACTTACTTAATCCAAGGATGGATTAAAATCTTTTCATTTGGGGAGGATGGTGCAGGAGCACCTAGGTTAATCCCTAATCCAGTTTTTTTTTTGGATTGTACTGACCTTAGCCAAGTCATTAGAGTTTTTTTTTTACCTTAGAAGGTCTTTCAAGTGTGTTCCTAGGTGGATTTGACTAGGATCAATCCAACCTAGATGTTTATGCTTTGACTGGTAGATAGTGCTAGATTAAGCCTAAAAGTGGGAAATTGGATCCAAAATCCTTCAAGGCTTAGGATATGCTATAAATGTGCCTAAAAATTCCTCTAGGGTGTTTTTACATCATTATAGGTCAATTATAGGTCATTGGATTTTGTTTTATACAAAGTTGTCAAAGTTGTCAAAATGTTGCATGGCAACATTTGTAACTCTTGAAAGTTGCATGACAACATTTGGAAGAATAGGATTCTCTTCGAAGAATGGTGGTTTTTAGTTAATGTAATGGACAATAATCATGGGGAAGGTATATTTAGATATGGAGGTCCCATTTCCCGAGGTAGATTTATGTAATGATTGATTTGAATGTGAAGGAGAAACTCCAAGTTCTAGTTTTTGCATAGAGTCGACTTGTTTTGAGTTTGTGAGTTATTAGATGGATTGAACTAAGTGATGAAATTTTGTATTAGTGTGGTAGAGATATTTTTAAGAAAAAAAATTTTAGTTGTGAATTTTTTTTGAGTTCTTCAGTTTAGTCTTTCAAATTATTTTGTTAGGAGTATAGTTGTTGGTGTTGTTTTAGCAGTTTTAGGGAAAATGGCTCCCCCATAGATCTCCATCGTGAAAAAAATCATGGATCAAAGGGATATGGAAGGGAAGCCATTTTATAGTATACATATGGAAGGAAGATCTTAGGAGAGAAAGATATCTAATTTTAATGTCATGTCCTAGGCAAGTTCAGTGTGCCCGGTTAGGTGCATGACAATGTTCTAATGGTGTGTAAGTGCAGGGGAAAGATTGAGAAAATGGAATAAAGAATGGTTTCACAAGTATATAGGTCCTATAGATACCTCATGTGAGGATTAGGAATTGGCCAATACATTAAGATAGATTTCTAAGCAGAAATTAGAAGAATGCACAAAAATAGCCCTATTTGCCCTATTAGACCTAAATTCTAGGAACCTACTGTACAGAGGCACTAGAACCCTAAGACCAAAAAAATACTTTATATCTTGGAAAAGGGTGTCTGATTATCAAGGTTTTTTGGGATTTTTGTGAGAGAAGTGAGAAAAACCCACTGATTAGGGCTAATTGACCTATTAGGCATACAAGACCAATTTCATTGATTGTCTTGAGATCATTTGTAAAACCATTGTTGACCTATTCTAATGGTATCATTTGGGAGGAAAGAAGTTGTATCAACAAGAATTTCACCCCCTGCAACACTTTTGACGAAATGGAGATGAAGGTGCACTTGGAGACATCTAAGAAGGAGTAAGGGATTGAAGAACATTTGGTTGATAGTTATCTCAAGGTGAAGCACAAAAGAATCCAAATCATAGAGTGGTGTTGGAGGGGTTCTAGGATAGTTAAGAAAGATCTTGGGGTATCCTAGGAGAGAGGATAGGATCTTTTGAAGACTAGGAACAAGCAGTGTCCTAGGAGTAGGCTTGTGCAAGCACACCTCAGAGAGTTTCTATCATTTGGTTTTCCTTATCTTTGCTGATCCTATTGAGGTGGGATACTCTCATATTGAGGTTGAGAGGAGTTTCTTTGGAGATTTGTGGAAGAAATAGCAGGGTGCCTTTTCTTTTAACAACTATTTGGTTGAGTGTTCCATGTCAAAACCCTTTATGTAGGTTTAGGGAGCCTTTCAAAACCCCATAATGGTGTTGGGTTCTATGTTTAAACCCATTGGTTATTTAGCTATCTTTTCATTGTACAATCTCATGAGGTTGTTGGTGAAGGTTTGGAGAGCCTATCAAAACCCTATTATGGTTTTGGGTGCCATGTTAAAACCCATTGGTTCTTTAGCTAGCACTTCATTGAGAAATCTTCTGAAGTTGTTTGTTAATGTTAGTGAAGCCTCTCAAAACCCCTTATTTTCAAAAAGTTTCTCTTTTTTAATTCCTATGAGGCTGATGGTAAAGGATGTAAGGTTTTTTTAAAAACTTTTATTCCTGTTATTTTGTAACAGCTCTAGTGTTTTTTAGTCTTATCTTTTAGGCTGCTATTCGTTTGCTAATGGTGCAGCTACTGGTTGTTTGAGCTCTATTTTTGGCAGTTGGTTGGTGAGGGGTTACAATTCTCACTAAAAACTATTTGTATTGGGTTTTGGGGCCCATCAAAGCCTATTTTACCCTTAATAAAAAACTATTTTAATAATGTTTTCATGAAAATGACTATTATTGATATAATCATATATCTAGATGATATATAAACATAATATAAAATATCTTATGTATAAATTTGTCAAATTTAAATTTTTAAAATGATGATATACATATATGTACACATATGTATATGCATAGACATACACAAAAGCATACAGATACACATACACATATGCATACACATACGCATATGCATACACATACACATATGCATACACATATGCAAAAACATATGTATACGCATACACATACGCACATGCATATGCATACACAAATGCAAACGCATATGCATACACATACACATATACACACATATATAAATCTATAACTATAATTTATACATATATAAATCTATAACTATAATCTATAACTATAATTTAAAATGATGATATACATATATGTACACATATGTATATGCATAGACATACACATACACATACGCACACGCATATGCATATGCATACACAAATGCAAATGCATACGCATACACATACACATATACACACATATATAAATCTATAACTATAATTTATACAAGAAATAAAATATTATCCTCAATAATTATTTTATAAGTCCAATAGTTTGTCTTATTAGTTATTTATTTATTGAACATTTTTAAATTAATTTATTAAAATAACTTCTTAAATTAAGTTATTTAAGTGCCAAATACTATTAAATTAAGTTATTAAAATAATTAAATTGAACAATTATATTAAGTTATTTGGTTTAAGGTTAGTGTTTTATTTAGTTTACTATTAAAGCTAGGATACAATTTCAATCCTAACTATAAAATAAATTGAAAAATAATTAAAAAATGAAATTGAATCATAGCTTTAATCCTAAACTAAGTTCAACGCTAACCCTAAATAAAATTAAACCCTAAACTTAATTGTTGAAACCAAATTAAATTATACTTAAACATATTTGAAACCTAATATTATCTCAAATTATAATTAAATTATAGCTCTAACCCTAACTTATCATTAGCACTAATCCTAATTTAACCTTGATACTAAATGTAACGTAATTCATCACTAAACTAAATAAAACACTAACCCTAAACTTAATTAAATGCTAAACCATATTGAATGGTACAACATGAACATTACAATTAGTGACATAATCTCAAACTAGCTCTAATTTTGTATGTAATAC
>MU223665.1:191213-213277 GCA_018584345.1 Thuja plicata
ATCTCTTTGCCACCTTCATCTATAGGAGTGTTTTCTCGTTTTACAAACTTTAAAAACATACATTCCTTCCTTCAACATATATTTCATATATCTTTACTATTAATTATCCCTTCCCTAAACTTAAAGGCATTTTAACCTTAAATAAATAGAGATCTATTTAGCATTTACATTAAAAAAACCTTAATATTGTGTGTTTTGACATTGTCTTCGTCCAGATTTTTTGTTATTTTTGATCCAAAAGCTGCCCTTTAAACTTCAAAATTTGAGCTGCCACCATCTTTAACTGCTCTAATTGGCATAGACTGTAACTGGTTTTGTTCATTCATACTTCATGGAAAAAAATTCAAAAAACCACCATGCGTTACAACTTCTTTACCCTTTAACTGTTTTCCTTTCACCTCGATTGCTCTAGGTGCAACCTTTGCATGATATGTTCACCATGATGTTCTCAACCTTTTCATTTGTCAGCCACTCTTGCATTGTTAATTCATCCTTCACCTACTTCCCGCCCTCCATGGTGTTCATAAACATCAGAGATTTGTCTAGCTTCGCCCTCCACCTTAAAGAAGGAGTAAGCCCAAACTGGCGTGCGTCGTCATCCTCTTCAAAGCATTCTGTAATATCCTTCCCTACTCTAGGGATTGACCATTCAAGAATAGATTCAAGCTCTCCTAGAACGTCATTATCAAAAAATGCCCTTTTAATTCATCCCACCTCCTTTGTATCCTCCCTTATTTCTAAACCCCATGCGATGAAGATTGATATCACATCCAGGTCTATCCATCTCTTTATCTTCCTTTCTGATATCTCAACCTCTTTAGATGAAAGTGCGCAAGAATTCTACTTCTTGCACGACCATTTGATAGGACCTGAGCCAAGACAAAAAACAAAGCCAGAAGTAGACTTCTGATCATCAACATCACCAACCCAATCTGAGTCAGTGAAGCCAATAATGTGAGGAGCCCCTGATGTGTAGTGAATGCCATACAAAATGGTGCCATGAATGTACCTCAAAATACGCTTGGCAACTTGCCAATGACTCTCATGAGGCTCATGAGAAAACTGAGAGACAAGGCCAACTACAAAGGAAATATTAGGACAAGTGTGTGTCAGGTACAACAAACTGCCAACCAACTGTCGATACAATGTAGGATCCACTGAAGCTGAAGTGCAAGAGGTAGACAAAGTAACACCTGACTGAAAAGGTGTGGGAGTAGGCTTGCAAGCAAGCATGTCAAAGTGCTGAAGCATGTCAAGAGCATACTTTTGTTGGTAAATGAAGATCCTAGCAAAGGAATGAACAATTTGAAGACCAAGAAAGTAGTGTAATGGACCAAGATCAATTATCTCAAACTACTCCATCTATGCGCGTTGAACACCCTGGATCATAGAAGATGAGCTACCTATGATAAGAAGATCATCAAAATATAGCACAAGGATCAAAACCTCATTCTCAAGACTCTGAATGTAGACAGTGGGATTGGAATGACAACGTGTGAATCCTGTGGAAAGCAAGAAAGATTCCACCTTCTCATACCAAGCCTGAGGGACCTATTTGAGACCATACACAGAAAATCTAAGTCTTCAAACCAAGGAGGAATCCTGCACAAATCCCTGCGGCTGCTCCATGTAAATATCCTTAGTAAGATCACTGTGCAAGAATGCACTCTTCACATCATTTTGAAAAATGGGCCATCCCTGAGAAGTTGCGAGGGATAAGACAAGGAAAATAGAATTCATCTTGGTAATCAATACCCTCAACCTATGAGAAACCCTTCGCCACAAGACATGCTTTGTACTTATCAATAGAACCATTAATAATAAACTTAGTATGATAGAACTACTTGCATCACACTACCTTTCTTCCCTTTGGAATAGAACAAAGATCCCATGTATGATTCTTCATCAAAGAAGAATAATCCTCCTCCATGGCACTGTCCCACTTAGAATGTCCTATCACAACTAAAAAATTATGAGGATCATCACAAATAGAATGACTTAGAAGGCTAGAACCCACAATATGAGACCAGGTATGACGGGAAGATGAAGGGTCACTTGCTAGAGATCCGATAGCCTCAACAGTAACACAAGACCATCTAGGCATTTGTGGAGGATCCTGTGGTGGAGGTAAATGGGGATAACCAAGATCATCATCCTCATCATCCTGAAAAGAATCTAGAAGAGATGAGGGACTAGTGGTAAGTGAAGTAGACGCTGGAGTCAGGGTATCTATTGTAGGAAGGCGCTCATCAAACTAGACATCCCATCAAAACAAGACCTCTCTGGAATCAAAATCAAACAACCTGTATGCCTATACATACTCGCAATAGCCAACAAAAATGAGGTGTTGGCTCTTCTACTCCATTGTTCTCCTCTAAGCGTCAGGTATAAATGCCCATGCTTCACTACCCAAAACTCAGAATGAAGATGCATTAGGCTTGACATGAGACCAAGCCTCGTTAGGAGTCATATGTTGAACTACCTTGTGGGGCATCCGATTCTGAATATAGTTGGCACAATTAACAGCCTCTGCCCAAAAAGACAAATCCATGGACCTGGAATTGTTAGAAATAGGAAATGTCCTATTCTCCCAAGAACACCTGCATGCACGCCTGTCACAAGAAGAAGCAAGAAATAGAAGAGAGGAGAAGCTATGGTGGCCAAAAAGCCAGAGACATGAAATCCATGTTGAAATAAAAAAGATTCTATATTATCAAGAACATAATACAATAATACAATCTCCTTAATGAAAAGTAAAGCGGTGAGTCCTTATAAAAGGATACTGAAACCCTAAAGGGGAAAACCCTAAAGAATTATAAGCTACCTAAGTATAACTTAAGCATAGAGTATAATAGACTAATAATTAAATGATTTAATTATTAGCTATAATATGACTACTCTAACAGGAACGACTCATACAATTTGCCATATTCTAAAGTGTTCTATTCTTTCTCTCTACTACACCACTCTACTGAGGGGTGTATGGAACTGAAAACTAATTCCCTAGACCATGTTTAAGAAAAAAAATCTCTGAAATCTTGATTGACATACTGCCCCCATTATCTGTGTGTATTTTCCGAATAGAAAGACCATATTTATTCTCCACAAATATCTTAAATATTCAAAATGAATCAAAGATATTAGACTTGTACTTAAGAAAGTACACCCATGTGCACCTAGAGAAGTCATCAATGAAAGTAAGCACATATCTGGCACTAGAAAAATAAGTAGGAAATGACATGAGGTCACTATGTATCAACTCCAGTGGTGCCAAAGCACAAGTAGCTCGTCCCTGAAAAAAATGATCCCTATGTTGTTTGCCAAGAACACAACCCTAAAAAACACCATAAGTGCAAGAAAATATGAGGAAGCCCAAGAATAAGTGCCTGTGTGCTCATCTGCTGAAGATATCTATAATTGACATGGCCCAAATGCTCATGCCAAAGCTTGCTCACTAAATCTGCTTGTGCTATAAGAGAGGAACCTCTACCATTAGAAGGCTCAAATCCATCAAATTTGTATAAGTAGGATGCAAGGTCAACACTCCCAGTAGCCACAATTGAATTAGAATCATGGAGGTTCCAAATAACCACATCATGTGGTGAGAACTCAACTGTCTTACCAGAGCCAGAGTGGAAAATTTGATAGATGGACAAGAGGCTCATCGAGATATCAGGGACCACAAGAACATCCTAAAGAGAACCCACAGCTAATGCAATAGAACCATAACCCAAAAATTGAAGATGTGATGAGTTACCAAAAGCAATATGTGAAGTAGCACAAGGAGCAAGTGAGGTGACCAACTGCTAAGTGTGAGTCATGTGGCGAGAGGCACTTGAATCCAAAATCCAAGTGGGCCTAGAAGTTGATGCTCGTGTAGTAAGAGCATGACCTTTCCCTATAGGGGAGGGTGTGGATTGAGGAGAAGAAATGTGATGCTCTTGCATGGCTTCCTCTAAAGCCTCCAAACATTTCCAACACCTAGAAACAGGATGTCCATCCTTTCCATAAAAACTACATGTTTCACCAATTTTCTTCTTAGTCTTGGAGGAAGACTCAGAAGACTTCGAAGAAGATTTACCCTTTGAAGGGTGAGATGGAGGTTTTGAATCAGTTTTTTGTGTAGGTTTGGAGGTAGTCTCACTGCCTACTGAATCTTTCTTCGGCTTGGCTTTCTTGTTTTTGTTTCCCCTATGAAGATTGAGCTACCAATGCTTTTCTCACAGAGCCAAAAGCATCCATCTGTTGGCTCTTTTCTTGTTCTCATGTCAATCGACCATAGGAAGCCTCAAAAGAAGGCATAGTGTGCCTAGCACCCAAAGCATCCATAATGGAGTAGAAAGTGGAAGAGAAGATCTGGAACTGTCCTCACATCTTGGAGAGTATTAGAAAGATACACTCATCATAGAAATTTTTCTTCCCACATCCATGTAAAACTATATAGAGAGAATTGAACTTCATCAAGAAGTCCTCAATGTTGGGAAAACCGTCAAGAGTCAAAGTGGTCAATTATGAATCAAGCTATAGTGCCTGAAACTCATTCACTGTGTCAAAAAAATCTACAACCTTGCCCCAAATGGCGCGAGGAGTCTACAAATTCTCCAAGTGAAATAGGACACTGTCTGAAATGTTCATTCCTATTAAGCGCATGGCTTCATCCATCTTATTCCTATGCTAAAGAATCTCAAAAGGATGCTGTAGAATAGGTTAGTTCTCATCCAAACAAGAGCATAATTTGTGTGACATGAGCAGTCTATTCATGTGTGCTTTCCAAGTGTGGTAGTTATGTGGTGTCAGTCAGGCAGCTAAAGGGTCTGAAATTGAGAGAAAGAATACGAAAGTAGCTAGAAGGGTCTTTCTAAAGTAAATAATAGAAACTAAAATGCACCCCCACAATGTAGTATACTATCCCTTGTACACCAAAAAATAACTTAGAAAGCAATACAAAAAATAAGAAGAAAACCTAGATGCAAAATGCAGAGAGGGAGGAAACTGAAGCCTCTACTTTGATGCTAAAATTAGGTACTCAAACAGGAACATTTTCATATGAAAATTGTATGGTGGTCTTTGGCTTGGAAAGAGCTTTTTGATGAAATCTCATTTGCTGAAAAACAATATCGTATGCTCGAGTTATGATCAAAAGACTGACAGGAGGTCAGAATGAGCAGCTCGCTAGAAAAACACAATCATGAGAAAAAAATTGACATTCAAATGGCTGTCATCTGTCACTAAAAAAAAAATTGATGGATGTCTGACTGTCACCAGCCCATCGCTAACATCAGTATGATGGCATCACCGCAAAAATAATCTGGCCGCCTGAAAAAATGTGGTCACCTGTCAAAAAGGTGACATCAGCACTGCGGGGGGCCCAGTGGCACACGGGGGCATTACGGCGGAGTGGAGCCTCTCGAGCGGCACTGTGGCACTAGCCAGTGGTGGTGGGCATGGGCAGTACATGGGGGATGTGCAATAAAAACAATGTTTTTTTAATTTTTAATTTTTTTTTTCTGTTTTTGCCTCAATAAATATGCTAGTACAACCCTAGAGGCCAAATGTTTTGCCTTGGAGGAACAGTAGGCCAAATAGGTCATTCCTTATATCAAAATGAGGGGTTTTGGGGCCTTCTAGACTCAAATGTGAGGTTAGTTTTTGTCCAAAGTGCTTCAAAAAACTTCACCCTTAGATTGAAGAAAAATCCTTGAAAAAGCTGAGATTTTCTCGTTCGAATCACACTTCAAAAACTCCAGAATAGAAATCAGCAGAGGGGCTCTAATACCATGAAGGATCTGAGAAAAACTGATCTGATAATGCCCAAGAACAACTGCATGCAAGTACTCATTACAAGAAAGAAACAGAAATGAGGAAAAAATAGAAGAACTCAAAAGCTCAAAGAAAATCGAAAAAGAGAAGAGCAAAAATGTATTCTGAATTAATGAATAATAATTACAAAGCTCAATCTTAAAAGGTGAACAAAATCCTAAAAGGAAAAAAGCTAGGTTGCATATTAATAATTAATAAAAGAATTAATTATTAATGCACCTAAGAGACAACTTAAGCACTAAAGAGTAATAAAATGACTTAACTAATTAAATCAACATGATTTAATTAATAAACAATAAATAATGATTACTCTAACATCGAGGATTGATAGATATAAAAAAGCATGAAATTAATCAAGTTTAAATGACAACACATATTTTTATTTGTCTATAAAACTATCCAAGAACATTTCTATGCTATGTTCTCTGCAGGGTGTTATTAACGAAGCACAATTGACAATTCATTGAAAAGACCACTATTCATGTAAATCAAATATGGCTTACATGCAACCATCTAGCTAGTGACACGGTAAGGAAAAGATAGGAGGTATGTGCAATTAATATCCTCAATCATAAATGACTTCAGGGAAGGGGGGACTGAAAGATGTCTCAAAACATTAAAAAAAATGAATTTTCAACGGCAAGAACTAGCAGTGATGTCTATCCAGCCAATTAAATCTACTAGATTTGACATTTTATTAATTAAAATAAAGTTGCAGACAAGTTGTGTTATGTTTTTTTTATTTAATTAATAAATACAAATATGCTATCAAATCTGGTGGATTTAATCAACTGGATAGGCATTTCGAGAACTAGCGGGGGTCGTTATTAATGAAACACACTTGATAAATAGTGAAAAAGGCCTTTGTTGGTGTGAATGAAATCTTACTCATGTTGAATATGGATCATTTTAAAAGATACGTGTTATGCCCTGCATTCCCATCCCTACATTTTGTGTGCAAAATGTTGGGTCCCCCTTTTTGTTTTTTGCTTTTGGCTCTTGCCTTTCTTTTTTCTTTGTTTCTTTATTTTCCTTCCCCGGGTTCTTTTTCCTGCAGTGTTGGCTTTACTTTTTGTATTTGTCCCTTGTGTCTCCGGGACCCGGTCCCAGAGTTGGTTGTCTCTTTTCCAGGAACTGGACTCCGGACTCTGGGATTCTTTGTCATGATGTCTTCTTTTAGAAAGAGGGCATGGTCGCTCGGAATCCCCGGGCACAGAGTCCAGAAGTCTGCCTATTCTGGAGTTTACGAAAGGAAAGGTGACTTTATTTTTACCTCAGGTATAAATAGGTATCACCTTTCATTTTCACAATTACTGCGATTAAAACACTTAGGCGATTTCAAAGCGATTTGAGTGAAAATCAAGTACGAGTAATTCTGAGTTATTCTGAGTAATTGCATTTGATTTCTGGTATTGAGTGGTGATAATTTGGAGGTAGAAGCTACTACAGAGTGTTTGCGGTGCCTTTCCTTCCTTGCTTCCTTTGGATTTTCAGGTTGGTCTCTGTTTCCTTCCTTTGTTTTTCCTGATTTTTGCTTTTGTTTGGTTTGTGTTTTGCCTGGTTTTGTTTTTGTTTTGCTTCTATGTTTTGATCATTTGGTTCGCCGCCCGTTGGTGGGTCGGCTCTGCCAGAGGGTTGTCCATCCTCTGTGTAGTGTAAAACATTGTATATGTTTTTTATATTCTGTACATTTTGTGCATATTTGTATAGGGTGGTCGCTCCGTGCTGTCTTTTGTTGTAAATTTGGTGTTTTGCATGTATATCCTTCTGCTTTCCATGTATATACCTTTTGACTCTACTATAAATATGATGTATATATTATGTGTATCCACCTAGTCTCATGTCGAGCTCCCCGTGCCTCACCTATTTTCCATTCAAATTTGCGAGCTCATTCTAGGCAGAATACCACCTGGTTGAAACTCAGCTCTTGGCTGGTTTCAACCAGGCAGTTTTCTCTCTCCTCCATAAACCAGCCTTAATGATCCATTTATGTCCCACGTATGCATTCAAAACTGTCCAAGTGGCATACACTTTTCACGTGTTCAGACAGTTGGCACCACCATCACCATAACTCCCCATTTATTGCATAGCCATGTGATGCTGATGTAGGCCTGACAGCTCACTTTTCACGCACATCTTCCAACAGTTAGTTTTCCAGACCCCGGGTCTTTTTCCCTCACCCAACTCACATCTTATTTTCATCAGGTATGTTGAGACCCCCGGGCTTGGATATTGGTTAATTCTCAAAGTTTGCATTATATATATACTTCTCGGGATTTTGGACCTAAACTAAATTTTTAGGAAAAGGACGTGCCTCGGTGGTAAGATCTCCGGATCCTAGAATAATATTTATTCATGAATTCTGAAAATCATCTTGCCTAGGAGGTTTCTGAAACAACATACCTTGAAAATTTCTGAGGCTTCTGCATCTTCACCACCTGGAAGTCTGGAACTTCCCTCCATGCCGGTCACTAGGGCAGCCGTCAGATCTAAAATGGAAAGGGACTTAGAAAAATTTCCCCTCAACATGAAGTACGTGAAGGACAATATTATTATGGGATCAAAGATTGATTCTAAAGTTCAATTAATTACCGACACCAGCCTCAGAACGTGGCCCGAAATGCAGGCCTTGGTCAAAATAATGTACATTCAGCAACAGTCAGGGGATCCATTGGCAATTAGTGTTGGGGATTCTGGGATTCTCAAGGCTGCTTGTTTCACATGCTTAGTGCAGCCCCAAAGTTGATTCTCACACTTGCATCACATTATAATTCTTCCATTCGGGCCATCATGCTCGCAGCCCCAGAGCTGACCAGATATCCCACTCCCATGGTGTCTCTCGATGCTGCAAATTTTTGGGTTGGGTTGGGGATTCCTCAGTTTGACAACCCAACTGTTGTTACCAGATCAGATGCCTTAGCACAATTTCAGAAACTAGAGGTCGCAGCCCAACAATACATGAACAACCATTGGCTCAAGACCCCGAAGAGGGATCCCAAGAAAATAAAACTAGAAATCCCCCAGTCTAAATTTAAAGAAAGCATCTAGATGGGGATGATAGCACTATGCCAGGTCTTCGGGTAACCAAATGCCTAGGAATTCACAGGGTGGATGTACTACTTCTTACTTGGCATCTCCACCGATAGGGAATACTTTGATTGGGCTGCCATTATCTCGAACCATGTAGATTCCCAGTTCCTTTAGGTGGCCCAAAAGTGCAAGTTTTATATGACTTCTTATGTTCTATGGGCCCTAGCGCAACAACCCACTACCAACGGGTTACTCACATCAGGTGTAGTTGGGATAAGCCTGGGTCAGAAGGCTCCCTGGGATTATTTCCCACAAATCCAATGGGAGGCTAGTTTCCCCAGTTTCTGCTGGGTGAATGACACCTTCATCTACTACAACCTGCTCACGCCTACCTGGGATGTAGGGTACTGCCTCTCTATGGAGGCAATAGATCTGGTCAGAAGTTATGGCCATTATTACATACAATTCTAGCAGTATACATACATAAGGGTAACCAGCTTCTCCGGGAAACCTTACTTGTTGCCCAAACATTATGGGAACAAGATAATTCTCTTGGAGTATTGCAGACAAATGATGGAGTTGCATGCATTATATGCCTTAAAGAAGGTGACAAATATCCCATTCCCAATCACTTGTGGGAATTACTCATTCAGTCTGGCTACAGCCAAGGAGGCAGACAACGAACTCAAGAGCTTGAACCTAGCAGAATTTTATCTACCACGAAAGAAATTTGATCCGCATGGAAAAATTGCACTGGCACTTCCCCGGGCATCTCAGCCCCACCAATACCACATGTAGGACTTTTGGGAAGGTTTCTAGGATGATGTTGAAGTACGAAGCCAGTATTACATCTGGATGACCATGGGGATGATGGACAGATTAAAGCTCTAGAAATTTTTGGATGACTTCTCAGATGTCGGACCCACAATAGACCCCCAGTACATGGCAAAGGGGATTGATAAGTTGGCCCTCCCATTAGTGGAATGGAATGCCTAGGAGGGGCCCACCATTGAGGAATTTACCCACAATGTGGTCGAGCGTAGCAATGTATACTTTAAGAGAGTATGCCCCGGGAGTACCCACAGAGCTCCCCAGCCAATACCAAAGCTGACCCCGGGGGACGGAACCTCTGCACAAGGAGAGGATAGGGAAAAGAGAATAATGGAAACTCCAACTCTATAGGAGACCCCCATAAAAGAACAACTGAAACAATCTATAGCAGCCTCCCAGCAGATGAGGGAGAAATTAATTATGTGGTTGGCTACTCTGGTGCTCATGACCAGACCTATTCGTCCCCCCTCTTCCCTGTCATTAGCAGCCTTAATGGTCAAGGAAACAAGAGTTGATCCAGAGGAAGAGCGGGAAGCCCTAAGGGATGCGGGGCCTCCCTTGGTCACAAGGCGGAAGAAAAGGCTTAATCTAAAGTCAAAGGCAGAATCGAAGCTAGGGATGCCCCATATCGCACAAGTAGAAATCATTTCTTTCGACACCCCGGAGCCAAAAAAGGAACCGGAGCCCACTCAGGTCCCAACAGATCCTCCCCCTTAGGATGAATTTGATGATGTTTTTAGAACTGACAAGTTTGGGAACTTGCATGGAGACATTGAACAACCGGAGGATGAAATCCCGGAGTAGGAGGAAGCTCCAGAACAGGAACCTACACAGGAGTAGGAAGAATAGGTAGAAGAAGAGAAAGGGATAGAGAAAGAGATAACCTCTAAGGTCCCAGAAATATAGGATACAAGAGTTTCAAGGCAACAGAAGCAAAGTGAACAAATTGCATCAGTTGGGGAAATTGGACCCTCGGGAACAGCCGTGACCCCAACCACCATGTTCCAGATGCCACTCCCAAAGGTAACATTTGGGGAGGTAATCACTATGGCCCAAACATTAAATCTTGGCCCATTTCCTCCTCCACTACCAATGGATGTACCAATGGAGGAAGACACCCCAACAACAGAGGCTGAGGAAGAGCAACAATAGGAAGAGGAAGAAAACCCTAGGGGAACCAGCAAGGACCCAAATATTGCTGAAGATATAGATGGTGGGGTAAAGAACACATGTGTCACCAGAGGAAACATCACCGGTGAGCCAGAAGGCACAGGGAAGGATTCAGAGGAGGCTCATCCTGATGAAGGGGCACAGCAGGATATCGGGGAGAAGTTATAAGAACAAATTTTGGCTACAAAGCCACCCTGCCCGCCACAGTGGTTGGTGGAATCTTAGAAGAGAAAGGCCTCCCCATCAACACCTAGAGCCCATCTTTCTTTGGTGGAGATGATGGCTCAGGTTCAGAACCCACCGAAGGCTAAGAAAGCACAGATGGTTCAGACTCTTTGAACCAAGCCGGGTGGAGAAACAATCGCAGTAATAGTGACACCTTCCCCAGACGTAGACGAAGCAACGACTGAGGCCAAAGACTATAATATCATAGAGGTGTCACTGGGGAAGAGAGGAAAACAGGGTGAAGTATACCTATTAAAAGAAGCATCCAGGGCAGTGGAGGCTCGCTACGAAAAGGAAGCTCAAAAGTTAAAGGCAGAAAAGGAGAAAAATGCAAACCTCATGGGGTTGCTTACTGAGCTAGCCTGGCCTATCAATGTTATTCCTCTGGAGGCCTCTACGTCTAATGTACCACTCCCACAGAGTGATATAGACTCATTGCGAGCTATGAAGAAGAAGGCCCAAGAGATCGATGAATGGGTTACCTTGCAGTTGGGAAACGTCCGGTGTTTCCTGGTGTCCACCCTCCCAGATCTATATGCAGCCCACCATGTCTTACACCAGGGAAAAACCACCATCAGCATATGGGAGGGGGACATAGAGAATTATGAGGCATGGAAAGTTGAGTTAGAAGAACTCATTGGCCTCAGAGAGGAGATTTTCTCCGAGTCTGGAATCTTAGGAGAGGAGTCATTTGATTTTGTGAGGACCCAACACTCTATACTTGACCTCACATTGGGGGTAATCAAGCAACTGGTGGGGACTCTGTGGGATAAGATCAATGCAGTACAATATTCTTTTAATTTATACAAGTCTCTTGTTTCAAAGGTCTCCGGAGCTGATCCATTTAGCACTGACACATGCACGCTAGAGGAATATGTTTTGGGGAAGTTTGTTGAGTTAATGGAGTCAATATATCAATCCTCAGAGGGAATAGATGGACCTAAAATGATGTGAATAACTTGCATGGTGCTAAGTGGTCATGATGCAGCAAAGATGGCCGATGAATTTAAGGGAAATGTTCCAGACCTGGGGGAATAGATTGAGGTGGCCAAGTACCGGCAGGATGGCCTTAAAGACATCGAAGAAGATGGAATTTCCTGTCTCCTCCAGACCTTCAATGACAGTAAGCAACAATAAAGATTCTCTGGGGGCTAGAGAAAACCTAAGTGTTTTTGGTATTCTTTATTCTTTTGGAACGTAAGTTCCTGGATCCCGGGGTCCTAGATCTTACATTTTGTATTCTTTAAGTGATCTGTGTCCCAGTTCCCAAGGATAACGGGTCACTTTCAAGGCAGCTGATTAAGTATGTCAGAAGGTGGGTAGTCACAATAAGACACATCAGCTCAATGGGGGGTCTTCTGACAGATGGTTTTCCCAAGGCACCGCTTCAATGTTACACCTGGTGCATCGGAGACAGGCACCATTCTCCCATTTATGAGGCATGTAGCCTTGATCCCCTGGGATCAGATTTCTTCCTTCTCTTTTCTGGCTCTCTTCTCGAGGCCAATTTTTCCACTTCATTCTTCTTGTCTTATTCTTCTAACATGTCAGACCTCCTCCGTCTCGAGGTCTTTTGTAGCGTGGTGCAGGTAGTACCGGCCACTGGATAATATATTTTATTTTAAATTGTAAAATAAGTTAGGGTTAGGGTTAGATAGAAGGATGTGTATAAATAGTAAGTCTGGCCTCATTCCAAGGGTCGGCGAAATTGATGATTTTGCAGTCCACAAGTCAATAGCAATTTGGTTTTCTTAGTTCTTAGTTGCAGAGCTCAATGCTCCATAGTTTAAGCTTTCAACAGTTAGATGCTCTCTAGGAACCACCATTGTACCACGCACTAGTGCTTGCTGGAAGAAATGTTAATGAAGAAGGAAGAGTTCTTGCAATGATGTTGTTGGCATTCTATCTTTTGGGTTGACGGTATTTTATGCTTTATGTTCTTCATGTCCTTTGCTCTAACACTTAAAGTAGATTAACAACCTCCTTTCCTCTGCTACTAATGAAATATGAACTGATGGTTGTATGTTTCTTCGGTATTTAGTATAGTGTCTTAGAGTATTGTTGATGTTTTGAATGTTCAGCATAACTATAGGTAGATGAAATATTTCTAACCCTGTAGGATCCATTTCAATTTATTTTCTAAGTGCAAACATGCTTGGAGAAACCTCACCTACTTGAATCCCCGGAGAGAACGAGTTGAAGATAATCAGCTATCCCCCTCGAAAATAGTCACATCTCCCAATCAAGCCCTGCACCGTCGAGACCTGATTCTCACGTGCTTGGAGGCCTAGGGAATCTCATTTCCTTGGACAAACTTTACAGGAGAAGTTGGTCGGTACCCTGGTACCCGGTGACAACTTACATCTGCTGGCAGACCTGGTCACAAGAGTCCTGTCAACAATACGAACCATTAATGTGAGTACTGGTCATTCAGATCAATTAATTATGCATTAAGAGAAAACATAAATATAAAATAAAATAAAATTAGCAAAGTGCAGTCAGACAATTTTGTAAATTAAAAAGTTATAAATTTGTGGACTGGGGCGACAGTTGGGTCAGATTGTTTTTTGAAAACTTCCTAACTAAAAAAAGAACTCACACCCTTGTGGAAGTTGAGTTTGCAACAAGTGATGAACTACACATATGTGAAGAAAAAATGACAGATATTCAAAATAAAACTTAGAGATTTTTACGCTATATATTCTGTAAAATCTTTTCATTGAGAGAAAACATAAATATAAAAAAAATGTGATTAGCAAAGTGTAGTCAGATGATTTTGTAAATTAGAAATTTGTAAATTATTAGACTGAGGTGATAGTTGGGTGAGAAATAATTTTCAAAACTTCCCAACTAAAGAGAGAAATCACACCCTTTTGGAAGTTGAGAATTAAAAAACAAGCGATGTGCATATGTGAAGGAAAAATGATATATATTTAAAATAAAACTTAGATTTTGTTACATTATATATTATGTGAAATTTTTCAAGATTCGATTGTGTAAAAAAAAATATTATTAATGTTTTGGATCATACTCTATGATCCATCATTAGGATGTAAATATTAATGAGCATCTACAGGAAATAAGACATCAAGTATTACTAAACTTACAATTCAAATAGAAGTGATTGGTGCAACTGCAAAGGGAATAACCCTAAGATTGTTCAAGGTTGAGTATTGATTTTATACTAGTAATAAATTGCAATGTTAAATGAATTATTGCATCCTTCACCAATAACATTCTTTCCAATCTATCCATTGTAATTTAAACGCATGCATCTATCCTTTCATGAAAAAAAATATGGATCATTGTTTCTGGGGTGTCATGAGGCAACTGCCCAAATTCATGACATTTGAAGCATTTATCTGAACTTGCATTGCCAAGTGCAGGATGTGATATTGCATGACACAATTTATCCATTATTTGTTGGCCCTACTATTGATGGATCATTGTTAGGAGCTTTAGTTCTTCTACCAACATAGTTGAAAATAAATTCTATGTATGGTATCATTCATTTGAGTTATGATAATTCCTCTACCTCATCATCATCTACATCAGTGTCTAGAAGCTGTCTGCCTCATTGCCTTTTATAGATAGGCTTATTTTTCAGAAGAAGAATAATATGAACCCCAAATGGAAACTTCCTAGAAAGAGTGATCGACTTCTAACCCATCGTTATATTAGGGAAAAGTGTGATTGGAAGAGAGGTTTCTTCCGAAATTCTTTCCAATTCTTTCCATCCTATCTCTAACTATAATTCATATTGCATTGTCTTGGAAAGTACATAAATCTAGGTGACATAGTTTACTACAATTAATTCATGACATTATGATTCTAACTAATAACCAAGTTAGAAGGAAATATACACATAGATCAATATTATTATGTGACCAATAGTGGCATTTATAGAAAATTTATTTGTGATATTTGGCTATAAAGGATATGGTGTCATTATTAATTAGAAACAAAGCATTAAATATCCTAAATATATTATAATTTGATCATGTTGATTTTTTGAATAGTGCAAATGGTAGTATTCATGCTTCCAAATGTACAATCATGTTAATAAACATTTTCCCTCTTGAAAGTGGAGTTGCTCTTCAAAACTTGTAATATACATAGCCACTGTAATATTTTCCCTCCAAAATGATCTTTTAACAAAAATATGAAATTAAATGTTTGACAATTGGAAAAAATAATTCCTAAATTGGTGGGGCAATTTTTATCCCCACTCATTTTTAACCCACGTATTATAGGGTGTCATGGAGGGGACATTCCTATCTTCCTTAAAAATAGAGATAAAGCCCCACTCATGAGACCCCTACCTTAAATATGCAACACTAAAAAGTAGCAGCTCCCATTTTGAAGGATAATATTCTAAATAATCTCATATCCAAACAATTTTTTATTCATGGATCTACCTTCTTTCTAAAAAATAGAGCTTAAGATTCCCTCATGAGACCCTTTCCTAAGAGTGTGAAAAAGGGACATAGAGAATTTGGTTTGAAATTTTTGGAAGAGTAGCAAAAATTGAAAAAGTAGTCGTGTTGGATTGACCCCATTTCGTTCATGATAACATAGTTCAAAAGAACTTATTAGACACTGACATTGGTTATGAAAGTAAATTCCAACACCATTGCAAGAAAAAAAAAATTTAAAGAAAGGACGTGACATAAATTTGGGTCCTTGGAAAATATAGTTGAATAAGGAAGCCGGTAAATTGCAGACAAAATGGTTTTTTTTTAAATGGGGAATACACCACGGACATTTACAAGATTATATGACACCACAAACATTTACAAGATTATATGAAAAAACTTATCTTTAATGTGTTTTGTCTAGAGTTCATCCAACACCATTGAAAAATACTTGTAGTCCATGCACATATAGTGCAGAGATAAACTTCAATTATCATATGAAAATAAGAAAATGGGTTGAAACAAAATTTGCGACGAGTTTGGTTTCTTAAATGAACCGATGTCGACAATTTTGGTTAATAAAATAAATTCCTTAATAATGTAGAAATTTCCTAGTTCAAAACACAGTTGTACAATTACATTATTTCATATTTTGTATGGTTTAGGTCAATACCATTTAAAATACACCTATTTTCTATTTACTATCTTTTTGTTCCTAGTCAATAGTAACACTGAAAAAGTACAAATATATATAATCATAGCTAAATACATTAAAATTTAGACGCCCGAGTGTGTTCATGGAAAGCACCAAACTTACACAGAATAACATAAAATGAAAAAGTGGGCATTGAGGAGTAAACCCTATTTAGTTTTGTTGCCACTTGATTGCCAAAATAGAAAATTTCTATAAACTCGACATATTCCCACTAAAAGGTGACATATGTACAATATTCATCTTTACTATAGAAATTTCCCAAAATACATAACAAAAATGAAGAAAAATAACATGTAATTATAATATATGCAGAGGTAGTGACAGTGAAAGAGCATAGGATCCGACATCGAGCCTAGATGCCTCACCAACAATGTTTCTTGTATCATTATGGTGACCAACATGAGCACTATCATCAAAACTGCCCTCAACCATCTCTGTATCTTCTACAAAATTATGATGCCAAATGGTTCCCCTTCTAATTTAGGACCAATACCTTCATCATGGAGGTATACTTTTATCCATTCCTGACCTATAATAAACCTCATACCAACAAGGATTTTGAGAAACCGTAAACTACTGAGAATCTCTACCCACCGATTCTCAAGATTGTCATCAGGTTGAGTGGTAAGAACATGGAATCTTGTAGGTACTCCACCTTCTATATGAACACTAGTGTAGTCTCATATAAGCGGAATTGGACTATTTTCATCAATGTTGGAAAGCACTATATCCAACTTCCCAAGAAAGTCATTCTTGAACAATTTATGACACAAAAAATATCTGCAGAGACTTTACAACCCTCTAGGAAGATATAAGTGTTGCAAGGAGTCATTGATAGTTTATACAATGAACACAATTGACCATTAAATAATTTATTTAACTTATGAGCCATTCCTGACACAAAGTGTATAGTTCTAATATTATTCGATTGTACAAATGGAAGGAGCCTAATCAAAATTTGATTAATATTTTTTTGCAGAAGTTCTAGTATTGTCGAAATGGATGAATTGCATTTGAAACCACCCCAACAAGAAAAGTGACTAATAAGAAGAGTTTATATGGTACTATAGTCAGGTGATCGATAGTATATTGAACATTTGAGCCTGGAAATTAATTTAACTGATTTAAGTTATAAGGTTCTATTGAAAATGCATTGGAACAAAACCTTGCAATTATTTCTATGAATAAATAGGGCCACATATTTTAGCCAATAAATTAAATCACTAATTTCATCCAGTACAATTTTTTATTTATTTGAGAATAAATGTAGGTACAAAATCCATTATACAAATCAAAAATCTTAAAAGATATAAAAGATGTGTAAAATCCTAAAATATTTTAAGGAATTTGGATTGAATTGTGACAAGGACAATTGTAGATAACTATGAAATAAAAATAGGTTGTACAGAGGAGAAAGAGGGAGTTTGGGTTCATTTTTGCCTCTAAAGAGAAGGCCATTTATGACCTTGGTCTTATACAAGAGGAAATCCAGAGAGATGAGTATGATGAGATCAACCTGAATCAAGAAAAACTTCTGCTCTTGGAGTATCATAATGTCATTGGTAAGGAAGATATGTATTGGAAGAAGAGATCCAGATCCATATGGCTAAGGGAAGGAGACCAAAATACCCACTTCTTTCACTTATCCACCATGAAACATAGGGTTGACAATGGAATCAATAGCATCAGAAGGGGGAACCAAAACTTGTAGGATGATAAAGGCATCTCTTTAGCTGCTGTGGATTTCTTTAAATCACTACTTTCTAAAGATCTTCACCTCCATGACCAGGATCAGGAGGAACTCTTGAGAAACATCCCCATTGTCACCATGGATCTTGAGAACAAAGCTTTGACTTCTATCCCTAATATTGATGAGATGAAAAATCCCTAGACTCTCTTCCGAGAGACAAGGCACCTGGTCCCGACGACTTTCCCATATTTTTCTTCCATAAGTATTGGGAAATTGTCAAATTTGATGTGGTCAAAGATGTGCAGGAATTCTTTGGGTCCAATAATCTTCTCAAATAACTCAATTCTAATTTTATGGTTCTTATTCTGAAAGTCACGGGGGTGGATGCAATGGATCTTTTTAAACCCGTTAGCTTATGTAATTTGTTCTACACGATTATTTCCAAAGTCATTACAATCTAAACTCTTCATGTGCTCCCCTTCATTATTGCTCACCAACAGTCAGGCTTTGTCCCTGTTCGACAGATCCTAGATTCCATAATGATGGTACACAAAGTGATTCATTCTTTAGAAGCAAGCAAGAGGGAAGGTTTTCTCCTAAAGCTTGATCTGTCTAAAGCCTATGACTAGGTGGACTGGTCTTTGCTATTGAAAGTGTTAGGTGCTTTTGGATTTAATAGTAACTTTTTCCTTCATTTTTAGTCTTGGTTAATGGGTCTCCTTCAGGCTTCTTCAAATCTTCTCAAGGCTTGAGATAAGGGGATCCCCTGTCTCCTATCCTTTTCATCATCTTGGCTAAGTGTTTGGGAAGATCGATTTTGGCTCATAAGATTTCAGGGGAGCTGAAAGGTATTAGGTCATCCTCTGGTTTGTCCATTTTATCTCATCAAAATTTTTTTGATGACACCATCTTAGGAGGAGAAGCCTCAGTTAATGAGGCTAGATTTGTTAAACACTTACTGGATTCCTGTACCAGGGCCATTGGCCAATCAATCAACTGGTGCAAGAGCTCCCTCTTTTTTTTAACACACTTGAGGCCAGAAAAAGGAGAATGGTAGATATTTTAGGATGTAGTATTGGATTTCTCCCCTCCACCTACTTAGGCCTTCCTCTTAGAGCTAAACCCCCAGAAGCTTTTTTGAATAGACTCATTGACAGATTTAATAGAAAATTTGTAGGGTGGAAAGGAATTCATCTCAGCCAAGCTGGAAAGATTCAATTGGCCAAGTCCACTCTTCAAAACCTTCCCACTTATGCCCTTAGCCTCTTTTCTATCCTAGCTAAAGTGGCTGAAGCTATTGAAAAAATCCAAAGAAAATTTCTTTGGTCTGGGGTGGAAGAGAAAAGATGTTTCCCTTTGATTGCTTGGGACAAAGTTTGTCTCCCCAAAAAGGATGGTGGTCTGGGAATCAGGATGATTAGGCCTTTCAATAAGGCACTTCAAGACAAATAGATTTGGAGGATTTTCCATGGTAAAGGGGAATGGAGGGATTTCATCGAGGATAAAAAAATTTCCAATGCTTCTTTGAATTCTTTCTTTGAAAGTGATGATATCCTGAATGGTTCTTGTATCTAGAATTACATTCTCAACACCAAAGACCTCGCCAAGTCAAAAGCGAAATGGAAAACTAGAAATGGTCACAATATTAGCTTTTGGAATGAAAATTGAATTCTTTCGGGACCCCTAATAGATATAGATTTCATTAATTATTGGAAGGAGGAACGTACCTTACTTTTTGGGGACAGAGTTTGTAATTACAGAATGGGTAATTCTTGGGTGGATCTGTCCTCTGTTTCCTAAGATCTTTCTCTATTACTCACTACTCTGAATTTTATTTCCCTCTCTCAAAATCAGGATGCTTTGATATGGGAAGGATCCCCTAATGAATCTTTCACTGTGGCCTCTGCCTACTATGTTTAGTTGCATCTAGAGGCTACCTATTTCTGGTCTAAAGCCTAGTTACCTAGCCTTATCCCAAAAATCAATGGTTTTTACTGGCTTTTACTTCAAAATCACATTCTCACTAATGATAACCTTATCAAGCACATGGCATCCCTATCCCTAATAGTGAAAGGAAACTAAGTGTGTGAAAAATAGTTCCCTACTCTAAACTCCCGAGAAGAGGATCATGAAAATTCATATTTAACCCTTAGCAATTATAGAATGATAATACAATAACATGCAAACATAGAAAAATGAGAATGACACAATGATTTACCCTAGGGAAAACCTTTCAGTAAAAAACCCCAGCACTCCAAAACCTGCACAATGTATTAATCAAAACTAATACTATTTACAATACACTTGCAATGCAAGTTCTTTCAGGAGATAATCAACACTTAAAGACAAATTTGACAGCATAAAAATGTTCCAACAATACACTAACTTCTCTCAGATTTGCAACCCTAAAAAATTCTTATATCATGCACTTCACTTTTTAGGGCAACTTCTAAAAGCAGTCATATTAGGGTTTTACCATTCTCCAAGAAAATAGGAACCTGAAATTTTTTTTACAGAAGAGTGTACAGTACTCAACTGATTAGTTGCCACATGTCTTGCATGTCTTCATCTGTCATCAAAAATTCCACAATTAGCTCTTACAAATATTAATGACCATCATATGAATCCATCATAACCATTTCAATCATGATTACCTTACACATTGTCCAAAGTGCTGACATTTGGAAAATATCAAATGTAAGGAAATATACAAGGTTGAGACACATTATTCCTAACATTCTCCTACTTGTCAAACACCTTGTAAGAGCCAAAGGATATTAAAGGATTTAATTTCTATAGGCCAACAGGCCCATAGACTCTGAACACCATCTGAACTTCTCTGTGCCCACAGGTTTTGTCAATGCATCCATAACATTATTTACTATATCTACCTTCTCCAAACTTACCTTTCCATCCTCTACCATATCTCTCACAAAGTGAAAACACACATCAATGTGCTTGGTTTTGGCATAGAAAGTTGGATTATTCACAAGGCAAATAGCACTCTGACTGTCGCAACAAATTGTTATCTATCCTACATCAACACCAACATCTGAACATATTCTCTTAAGCCAAATGGATTCCTTACAAGCATGAGTAGCTGTCATGTACTCTGCTTCTATCATGGACAAAGAAACCACATGTTGTCAATTACTCATCCAACTGATGGAACCACCAAACATAGTGAACACATAGGCACTGGTGGATCTCTTGTTATCAATGTCACCTGCCCAATCTGAATCCACAAATCCATGAATATAAACTAAATGTGGAGCTCTAGAATATTTTCCATGATAGCATATGGAATACTCTGATGTACCCTTCAAATATCTGAACACTCTCTTAATTGCATCCCAATGTACCCATCCAGGTTTAGTCATAAACTAACTCAGGACTACCACTGCTTGGGCAATGTCTGGTCTAGTACAGACCATAGCATACATAAGTTTGCCAACTGCACTCGCATAAGGTACTTTACTCATGTCCTCCACCTCACTAGGAGATTTTGGAAAATCATCCATAGATAAATTTGTTCCCATAGAAATAGGAACGCACAATGGTCTACAATCTGCCATGCTAAACCTGTCCAACTCAAAATTCACATACTTACTCTGACGCAACCAAAGTTTTTTGTTAGACCTATCTCTACTGATTTCCATACCCAGAATATACCTGGCTGCCCCTAGATCTTTCATCTCAAACTGTGTTGACAAATGAGACTTCAAATCAGAAATCATACCCATACCCTTCCTAATCAATAGCATATCATCAACATATAATGCAATAATAAGAAGGCGATTATTGTCAACTTTGAAATAAACATAATGATCTGATTTTGATCTCAGAAAACCAATCGACAACACAAAGGCATCAAATTTAAGTTACCACATCCTAGGATATTATTTCAAACCATATAGAGACTTTTTTAATCTGCAAACCAAAGACTCTTTACCTTTCTGAATATAGTGCTCAAGCTGTGACATATAGATCTCTTCCTCCAAATCACCATGAAGGAAAGTTGTCTTCACATCCATCTGTTCTACCTCTAAATCATAGGATGCTGCTAGAGATAATAGAAATATAATGGATGTAAGCTTTGCAACAGGAGAGAATATTTCACCATAATCAATTCCCTCCACCTATGAATACCCCTTTGCAACCAATCTAG
>MU223665.1:213327-225760 GCA_018584345.1 Thuja plicata
TTTAGGCAAAGGTACTAGGTCCCAAGTTTTTTTCTTCTCCAATGAAGCCATCTCATCATCCATGGCCTCAATCTAGGAACTTGCATCTTCCATACCTATAGCCTCTTTCATAGATCTAGGCTCATCAGTGTTTGTAATCAAGGCATAAGCAAAACTAGAATCTAACATAGAAAATCCAAACCTCTCTGGTTTCTTTCTTTCTCTCATGGATCTCCTCAAGGGCTGAGGTTGAGGTTTTTCTACCTCTTCTTCTAAATTTTTAGAGTTCTCCTCATCATCAGATCCATCAAGGTGTCTCTGTTCAGTCTTCTCAGGGGTAGGAGGCAACTGAATAATATCTTCTTTCATTTCTTTTTCATCTGGTTGTAGCACAATAGGAGAAGGTGTTAGCTCTCTAAAAATAAAATTTCTTCTATACAACACCTTACCAATCACAGGATCCCAAAGCTTGTATCCTTTCACACCAATATTGTAGCCGATGAAGATACATTTTACAGCCTTGTTTTCCAACTTAGATCTTCTCTCCTTAGGCACATGTGCATAAACTTCACAACCAAAAACATGAAGATGTCTAACTAAAGGCTTCTTACCAGACCACACCTCCATGGGTGTCTTACCAAAAATAGCTAATGTAGGAGATCTATTAACCAGATAGAAAGTAGTGGCCACAACTTCAGCCCAAAACCTTTGTTCGAGGCTAGCTCCACTAAGCATACTCCTAGCCTTCTCCATCAATGTCTTGTTCATTCTTTCTGAAACTCCATTTTTATATGGGGTATAAGGAGTTGTCTTATGCCTCTCAATCCCTCATTCTTTATAGAACTATTCAAACTCTTTTGAACAAAAATTACCACCATTTTTATTTCTCACACACTTAATTCTTTTACCAATATGATTCTCTATGAGAGCTTTCAATTCCTTGAATCGACTAAAAACACGTGTCTTGCTTTTAAGGAAATAAATCCATGTCCTTTTACAATAATCATCTATAAAAGATACAAAATATACAGATTTGGAGAGTGAAGGAATTTAACAGGACCAAACACATCCGAATGGATAAGATCCAAAATACTAGAAGCCTTGTGAGAACTGGAGTAAAACTGAACACAATTTTTCTTACCATAAACACAGTGTTCACAGAAGTCAAACTCGAGATTACAATCATTTATCCCCTCAACAAGGTTTTTATTTTTCAGGGTTTTGAGACCCTTCTCACCAATGTGGCCAAATCTCATATGCCACAACATTATCTTTTCTACAGGAAGTTTGCCTTCCAAAGTGTTAGCACCCTTAGGTACACTTTCTACACTACCATCGGAACCCATTACCATAGAATTCTTCACTACTGGTTCAGATGGTGGAGATGAAGTGACTGTTTCTCTCTTCCTTGAGACAAAACAACTATTGCACTATGAAGTGAAAGCATCTAGCTAAAATAGGGTACCTCTCCTAGTACCTTTCGCGAGCACCATAGATCCTCTAATCATCTTGCATCCTTCTTTCAAAAAAATAACTTGAACACATGCATCATTTATAATACCTAAAGATAACAGGTCTCGTGCCAAACTTGGGATGTGCATTAACCCATTGATCCCCTTTACTCATCCATCAGGGAATCTGATAGTGACTCTTCCTTGTCCAACTATCTCTAGGTGAGAATCATCACCCAGGTACACCTTTCCACCATAAAAATCCTCATACTTTGAGAACCAACTTCGATGAGAGGTCATGTGAAAATAAGCACCCAAGTCAATCAGCCACACATCATCAGATGCATGAGTGGCTAAGGCTGCAACAAAAGCATCGCCATCTTCTTGAGATTTTTCATAATTTGAATTTGGGATTTTCTTCTTCTTCTTTGGCTCTTTGCAGTCCTTACAAAAGTGCCCAATCTTACCACAGTTCCAACATGTTACTTTAGACTTTCCAGGAGTCTTAGATTTCCCATGGGATTTGGATCTACCCTTTTCAGATTTATTGTCATTTTTCTTTCCTCTGTCTTTGGATCTACTGTGAACAACAAGGGCTTGGTTGAATTGGAAGTATTTCTTTGCATCTATTTAGATAAAAGTGAAGACACCACATCAACCATTTGGAAAGTGATAATAGTACTCCCAAGGGCCATCACAAGATGGTCCCATGAATCCAGCAAGGGACATAGTTGGGTCATACATCGATCCTCCTCCTCCAACTTGACAATAGTTGATGTCAATTGTGCAATCAACATGTTAAACACGTTTAGGTGGTCTACAATGGATCCTCCTTCATCCATTCTCAGAGAATACAACTTCTTTCTCAGGAACAATCTATTTTCCAAGGACTTGGCTTGATACACAAACCCAAGCCTTGTCCATAATTTGTTTATGGTCTTCTCATCGAGAACATTCAGGAGAACATAATATGCTAGACAGAGTCTAATGAGACCCTTAGCTTTCCAGTCCTTGAGATCCCAATCTTCTTGAGGCATGTTTACTAGTTTGATATCATTATCAACCACCTCCCATACATCGCGGTCTACAAGCATGTCTTCCATCTTGAGTTTCCACACCTCAAAGTTTGTGCCATTAAACTTTTCCTCCTCCATTCTACTGTATGAAGAACCTACCATCTCTTCCTACAATAAGGTTATGAATACTCTGCAAAAATACTCCCACAGAACTGGAGATTAGCTCAAAAAACCCGTACCCTAACAAGTAGAACCAAAACTAGCCAGGCTCTGATACCAACTGAAAGGAAACTAAGTGTGCGAAAAACAATTCCCTATGCTAAACTCCCAAGAAGAGGTTCATGCAAATTCAAATTTAACCCTTAGTAATTACAGAATGATAATACAATAACATGCATACATAGAAAAATGAGAATGACACAATGATTTACCCTGGGGAAAACCTTTCGGTAAAAAACCCCAACACTCCAAAACCTGCACAATGTTTTAATCAAAACTAATACTGTTTACAATACACTTGCAATGCAAGTTCTTTCAGGAGATGATCAACACTTGAAGACAAATTTGGTAGCATAAAAATGTTCCAACAATACACTAACTTCTCTCAAATTTGTAACCCTAAAAAACACTTATATCATGCACTTCACTTTTTAGGGCAACTTCCAAAAGCAGCTGTATTAGGGTTTTACCATTCTCCAAGAAAATAGGAAATTGAACCCCACAATTGCAGAAGAGTGTACAATACTCAACTGATTACTTTCCACATGTCTTGCATGTCTTCACCCATCATCGAAACTTCCACAATTAACTCTTACAAATATTAATGACCATCATAGGAAACCATCATAACCGTTTCAGTCATGATTACCTTACATATTGTCCAAAGCTCCAACATTTGGAAAATATCAAATGTAAGAAAATATACAAGTTTGAGATACCTCATTCCTAAAAAATAGGTGTGTTTTGTGTCAGAGCCAAGCTGAGTCTGTCGACCACCTCTTTATCCATTGTACCTTTGTTAGGTCTATCTGGCAGTATATCCTGTCTCTTTTTGGCTTGCTTTGGTGCTTCCCTTCCTTTGTCAAGGACCTCTTTTCCCATTGGACCTTGCCCTTCAAAAACACTACCTTTCACAACATTTGGTCATAGGTGCTTCCTCACCTCTATTGGGGAGTTTGGAAAGAGCATAATAACTGCATCTTTAGGGACTGTAGTGCCAATCCAAAAATTTTATTCGAGAAGATACACCATGCTCTTTTGGAAAATTTTATTACTTGTGGGAATACTAATCCTTTTGTAGGTATAGATGACTCCACTAATCCCATGAAGATCATAGATAAAAGACAACACTATACCCAGAGATGTCCTCTGGAAGGATGGGCCAAAGCCAACTTTTACAGTGCGGCCGAGGGTGACCCTGGAAAGGTGGAAAGTGGTGGCGTGATTCAAAATTACTTCGGCCAGGGCATTGATACTATCAGCCTTCCGTTGGGCACACAAAAAAATCACTACACAGAAGCTAATGCATCCCTCCAAGTGACTAAATTAGGTCATGACTTGGGAATCAAAAAACTTTGGTTAGAAGGTGATTCACACAACATAATCAACTTTCTTAACATGAGACATCTACCATCATGGACTATAGCTAATATGATTGAGGAAACTTGCTCCCTTTTGAACACCTTTGATAAGGTTCATTTATCCCACTTGTTTAGAGAAGGAAACCAAGTTGCTGACTAGTTTGCCAACTGGGCAGTGAGAAGTGATAGGCAAACTCGCTGGCTTAACGTTGGAGACCTCCCACGTGAAGCGTTGGATTTTGTTGCTTATGCCCGAATCCATGGGAAGGAGGGATTTATTAATATTAATCATGATTTTTAATGCATTGAATGGTAATGGATTTTCCATCAATGGAAAGTACGAGACAGGCTGGAAAGGAAATCATTACAAATCACACTTGCACACTTACTGGGTTCCCAAATGCTTTGGAAAAACTTACCGTTCAAGGAAAAGAAACAAAACTATCTAGAACAATTTAGAGAAAAAATGTCTGTGCTTCTATTTAGCTTCCTTTCATCTACGTCTTTGTTTCTTGCAATAGGAGGGAAAAGACATAGGAGGGGAGCCTACTAAAGATTGTAAAAAATGGAGGTGGTGTACCAAGATTTGGAACTACCTTCAAAGTGGTGGCATTTCAATGTTCATCGAGAGGCATCATGGTGGGAAGCCGATTGTGACAAAAATGTTCATCAAAATATGGAATGAAGGCAGCATTGAGATTGAGGGAATAAATTTTACGGTGACAAAGGAGGTAATCTCTACTATCACAGGTATCCCTATTATTGTAAATAAATTCTATAGATACTAAAAAAATTTAGATTCAGTGATTAGCAACATTGTCAGAAATGAGGAAGAAAAGAAAGAGCTCACCAAGGTTGGCACCCACTACATTCCTGAAGGGATGAAATTATTTGTGGAGATTCATTTTAAGAGCCATCATCTACTACATTACGCTGGACACCAGGTTTGACAGAATCTAAACCTACCATTTTGTCCTCTTGAATCATTTTCACCATGGAATGCAGGTGTCTATACCCTTTTATTTGTATGCTTATATAAATGATAACATTCATGGGTATAGAGAGAAGGCCATAGCTAACCATGACCTACATGAAGTCCTTTTACTTTTAATCTATGAATATTTTATGGCCCAAATCCTTGGGAAGGAGGTCGCTCAGAAAGATGAGATGGAGGCCTCTGGTTCGAACCACATTCCTTCAGAGATGAAAGATAGTGATGGTATGCATTCTGAGGATAATGATGAGTATGAAAAAAAAAAGAAAAATTAGGTTTCATCTTCCAAAAAGAGCAGAGTCAGTCTGCAAACCATTAAAAAAGATAAAATGGTCACCCCTAAAAAATAGAACACCATGGTTATTTATTATGTGGAAGATTACAATGATAATGAGGAAGGTATGGACATGGATGGAGAGGAGGTTATTTATAGAGGCAAAGGCAGAAAGAAAAACCAACCTACAACAAGTAAACACCTAAATAAAAATGATAAGAATAGGGATTTGAGAGATGACCGGAAATCTCCAGAGGAAAAGACCTGTCGTGTCTCCCCTATTTCAGACCAAAATATGAAGAGGAAGTCCAGGGAGATTACCAAGAGACCAATCAGGCTTTTCCTTCCCCTCAGAACTCTCAACCCCATAATATAGGGAAGGATGATAGGAAGGATAGCGAGTTATGTTGTTATATGATAGAACAGGGGAATATAATTGGATGTCGTGACTTCAATGTCAAAATAGAAAAGATGAGGATCAACAGAGAAATTATAAACCCCAAGGTCATTGAAGGGGAGGGAGGCCGTATTAAGTTGGATGGGCTTTTTGACTCATCTATGGTGGTGCTTGGTGATAACACCAGGGAGTTTGAGATGGACCTACTCAAAAATTTTCAGAATAACATGTTAGATAACTACAAAACCATCAAATGGCTATTTCATGAAGTGGAGGATCTTTAAAAAAGGGTTAATGGAAATGACAAGGCTAAAAATGAAAACACTATAGAAGAATAGGAGAATCTAAGCAATAAAGTGCAAAAAATGGAGGATAATACAACTAGGGTAGAAGCTACCCTAAAGAATATAGCAGAGAAAATCTATAATATCCTTAAAGCTTCCAATGAGCACACCAATACGATCATCAAGAAGCTGGAGGAAAAATTAGATGGTATGGAGGTGGCCAACTTGGAAGTGGAGACTGAACAGAACAATGAACAGCGTCCCGACAAGAGAACTAGAGCCAGAATAAAGAAGATTAAGGAAAAGGACATGGTGTTTGACCTCTAGAAGATCAAGGAGTCTGGTTCTAACATGGAGTTTCTTGAGGCCAAGGTGGCCACACTGATGGTGGACTTATCTTGAGGGTCTGTGGTCTTTTCTGCTAACCCTGTTATATTTGATTTTGTAGAAGCTGTCTATTTTTTTTCTCTAGCCTCTGTTGGCCTGTTCTATCTTTTTGCTTCATTTCATTTTAGACTGGGCTTAATGCTTTTATTTTAACTATGTTTCGGGTTTCAGGAACCCTCTAAAACCTGTTTTACTTAATAAAAAAAAAAGGTTGTACAAGATTAGAAATAGAAATACAACCAACTATTGAAAGGTCTATAGTTTAGACCAATATCACTAAATCATTTTAATACTATGTAAGAAATATCAAGGAAAGCAACGCTTGTTCTGAATCAACTATTTATTGAAACATGTGATAATTACAAATCACAAATAAGAAATAGACAATTATATCCAAGGTTATACACATTATCACATAGAATACACTTGTTCTCATGATTAGATAACATAGACTTGTTTTGAATTATCTTTTATTTAAACTTGCAACAATTACAAATGACACATAAGATATAGATGATTATATGCAGACTACATATTCATTCAATGTCTTTTTTGTCCTATTTGATCACTATCTTTTGACATTTATCTCTATCACTTTTTAGACTTCCATGGAACTCTTTTCTTGTAATGACCCCCCATGGAGAATTTATTTCATATCAACAAAATAACAAATGACATGAAATCATAACAATGAAAAAAGTGATTAAAGAATGCAATATAGAAATAAAATGATTTTTTAGCCACCTAGTTATGCAATATGAGGTATAGACATGATAAATTTACATAATATGTCTCCAAATCTATTTTTTTTATGCAATTAAACTAAGATATGTACATCCAAATCATGAATTATGCAAGCTAGATCAACTTCACCAAAATAAAAAGTACAGGGATTTGATGTTCATTAGTATAAACGTGCACGCTAGGAATGATTTCTAATACCTCTCAATTTGATTGGAGAATAATCAAATAGGCCCAAATTTTGTCTCTTAAGAGATTTGGGAACTTTGATTATCCTCCTATAAGTTGATTATGATTGGATGTGATGAAGATGAGAAATAATGCAACAACTAGGTAAAATGCTAGGAAATTGACAATAATTAGAAAAATTATAAAGATACATAACTAAAATTTAACACAAAAGGTAGATATAAAAATAGGACACAAAAGGAATGTGTCACTAAAATATGGGCCTAAAAATGGTGGACTAGTGTGCTAGGAATCTTAGTCCTGATAAGTGTCCTATACCTTGAAACTTTAGATCCCATATCAAAATGCTCCTGAAATCACATTCTCCAAAATTTAGACAAAAAGTATTGGATAGGTGATCAAATTGACATAGTCGAGGGGTTTATTCCTATTTGAAGTCTATAAACATAGGTTTTAGTTGTAAGGGCTAGAACCCAACCCCAATAACCAATCTATAGAACATCCTTCACACATAAGAGATAAGCAAGTGACATTTTAAGTGATATTTCACTAAAGCAAAAATGAATTTGAGGTATGTTGTAATGAACAAAGGCCCTTCTTATAAAGGCAAGAGTAGGAGATGAGAGTACATGAGATATTGAAAAGTGTCTTAATCTCAAAGAAGAGTAGGTAGAGTCAATAACTACTCAAATACCAAATTAAATACTAGCTACCTAATTTAAAGTTTAGTAAACGTAAAGAGTGAAAACTATTTACTCCAACACCCCCTTGGTGCAACCTAGGCAGTAAAACTACATAATATGAGATGTATTATGGGCCTTGCCAATAAATCCATTTTAGGTACCCATGTCAACTTACAATGCACAATGAGATGTAATCCCTCACAATAAGAGAAAAAGAGAAAAACCATGTGAGAGAAAAATCATCTCCAAATGAGATAACATGAAGGGCTAAGAAGCCTCCAAAATGATGTCTTGAAAGAAGAACATGAAGAACATCACTAAAGCACGAAGAAGTTGTATAAAAAAATTAAACGAAGACAACATTGTGACTTAAAACATGTTTTTTTTCATAAAATCATTTTTTTAATAGTTTTAAAGGCGCATTTTTTGGTGTTAAAGGGCAACTACGAATTAAGATTATCAAGGAGGTTTGTATTTTTTGCAAGTTTATTTATTATTTTATTTTTTTGAGATTTTTTGTGTTTTTAATTAAAGCATTGTTCAATATTAAAAATTCTGAACTTATTAATATTATTTTTAAATTTTTATCAAGAGTATGTGGTTTTGTGTATGCAAGTGAATTGAAGCTCTTAATTTAAACAATTTCTGCAATGGGGAATAAAAGGAGCAGAACAAGATAATATATTTGAATAAGAGATGACAAAATAAAAGGTCATACAAAATGTAATGAAGATGAACCTGTTGAAGTTCAAGAATATGCAATTCAAGTAGCGGAAATAATTGGTGGAAATATATCTTTTGACATGGGCAATTTGATGGAGATGAATGAGGATTCACTTTTCAGTCCAATTTCATTTGATGAACTAGTATCTCAAAGCACAATAAAAAATAATGCAAAAAAAATTGGGATGAATATTTTCAAAATAAAAGTCTGATAGGAAAAGCATAATTATTTGCTAGGTTATTCAGGAAAAAAGAAATGACTCCTATTTTGGAGTTGTTAGGTGTTGATAACAAGAAAAACTTAGGAGACAATGTAAATCGAACAATAGTTGAAAATTTGCAAGATGCATTGAAAAATATTAACAACTCAAGTTAAGGAGCCGATTTAAGTACTGCACATAGATCATTGATAACTACTTTATCTAGTAGGAGGTTGACACAGAGAAAACAAGTACATGCAATTTCTGATTTACTGAATGTATCTAGAAGAATTATTCAAAGATATATCATGAAGAGAAATGTGTTAGATGAAAATATTCAAAAGAATTGGGTTAATATTTGTAGACTTCCTCGAAAAGAAAAGAATTATGAAGATGTAAAATGACAGGTCATTGAATATTGGACTGCTCACTCTCGTGTTTCTTCTAATAGAAGGGATACTATATAGATGAAAGATGAAGAGTCCGGTATGAAAACTACACATCCAAAACATTTATAGATACAACACAAAGAGAATTGTTTGAAGCATTCAAGAAAGAATTTTTAGATGTGAATATATGTCAAAGAATGTTTGAGAGGTTGTGCTCTTTCTTTGTACACATAATAAGGTATGTGAAACTTGTTGTTGCCAAAATCATGTTGAGTTTCTATAAGATAAAAATTTTTAGAATGTTGTTTGTTTTGTTTGTTAAGAATTGATTATGTTACTAAAATGTAAGATATGAAAATGGGGGATGTGATTGTTCTTTGAATTACCTAGATTGCATTAACCTTAATGGAATTGAGTTGATTAAGTACTGCAATTGTGATTAAGGAGAAGATAAGATGTTCCTCTTTACCATTAAATGCACAAATGGGAGATCCAAGTTGATCAACCCAAGAGAAGGGTTAATGCACAAAGGAATCAAATATTTGGAGAGGAGAATGACAAATAAGATACCTTAAATTCTGTTAATTATATGTATAGAAATGATATATAATAGTAATTGAAAAGATCTGAGAAAAATGTACTAACCTTGAAATATTGTAGATCAAAGAATGTTGTTTTCTGAGGTTTGTAGACAGTTTCTAGAAAAACTAACAGTTGATACCAAACCAGAACACAGAGACGAAAAAACCCAGAAATCATTTTTCATTCTGATTTCATTTTATGAAAAAGGTCGACCTTGATCCACAAATGTCAACCCTGACCCAATAATGTCAACCCTGATCTACACAGATCTGAAAGTGACTTTATTCATGGATCCTGAAAGTTTGTCGAAAAGGGTATCCAGATTTGGGTTCAAATCCATTATTCTGTACCTGTACCTACAATAAAAGGAGATTTTTTTGTTGTGGGGGAGGGGTTTGCCTTGGTCAAACCCTGGTTTTGGAATTAATCTGAAATATGTGTAATTAAAATTGCAGAAATGGACAAAGTAAATGCATAAATTCACCTTGCTTGAAAAAGTCCTTGTGGAGGATTTGAATCCTTGAATCCGCAAGTATGCTTCAAATGTAGAATGTAGAAAGGTAGGATGTCTTCAATCTCTTTCTTGTAGATCTCCAACACCAAGTCTTGAATGAGTTCTTGAATTTGCAAAAGGCTTGGAAGAAGTTGGATGGAGAGATCACCAAAAGGGCACCTTGTAGCTTCAATCCTTCAATGGCCTCCAATGGATGTCCTTCATGAAAATGGATACTTGAAATGGATGAATGCTTGCTTCAAATATTTCTTGATTTCTTGCTTGAATCACCCTTGAAGATGTCTTGAGAATGCTTGATCATGATTAGAAGACTTAGCTCACTTGATGATGGTTAGAGAAAATGAGAGAGAAAGCTTCCCTTTTCTATGAAATTAGGGCACAATCTTCCAAGGAGGCCTACATAGGAGAATTAAATACCATTAAAGCCTTTACCCCTAGGAGAGGACCTATATTAAATATAATTTTGGAATCAACACTTCGGAACCCAAAATAGCTGACCCGGGAGCGGGAAATACTTTTTGCAAAGGTCGACCTCCTAAAACTGCAAGACCCCAGGATTTGAACCCTAGGTCAAGGTTGAGGTCAACCCTGACCTAGGTCAGGGTTGAGGTCGACATAGACCTAAAATGTTGACCTTGACCCTGAAGCCCAGAATCACCAGTCTGCCATCCAGAATGCAGAAATCAGGCCAAACAGGAGTGGAAAGAGGAATAGAATAGGGAGGAAGCCATGTCAAAGTTAGGAACCCATTCAAGGTGCTTTCAATGAACCCAAACCACTTACTCAGAAGGCTCAACATGTCTACAATGGAAGTGCTTCCATTTTCTGACTATACATTTAGCCCCCACTTTAGCAAGAGTATGAGCTCAACACAAACTCTTGGTAAAGGAGAATATACGAAAAAACAATCTTATCAGAACCAAAAGTGATAAAGAAACCCTCAAGCCCCCAAGGGACTTAAGTCTTTATCAAACCTAAGATCATGATAAGAGAGACATCACTTAGTTAAGTAGAGAGAGAAAAGGGTGTGATTATCTCACCCAATGAGAACTTATGTCTCATTGTGATCCACACAAAAATTGTAACTGGAAAGATGGAATTGAACTACCTAGTGAATGTGGCTACTCACTAGTCAACCCATCAGGGAGATCCGTTCTTAAAGGGATCAAATTATTTGTAAATTGAAAACTGGCGGGATCAAGAGATCTATGTAAATTTAAACTGGAGGGCTCAAGAGATCCTAAAAAGTAAAAATGACCATGCTTTAAGGATTAGTTTCTTTTAATCCATAAAGGGAAAAGTTTGTATATCTTGAAAACTATTTTGAAGATGTGTGTGTGCGAAAAAGTGAGTAGAGTGTATGCCCCCATGTTAAATTCATTGCTAACACTTTAACAGGAGCAATGATTTTAATGGAAACATCAACAACTTCTACGGATTATGTTTCCACTGTGATATGCCCCCAAAGGAAGAAAAATCAAGGGAAATAAAACATAAACATACATAAGAACACAAAAGGTATCTACCCAATGTGGGGTTAGTATGATCATAAGATAACATATACATAGAAATATAATATTATTGAAAATGAATTGACATCATTCCCCAAAGAAAGTAGAACTACAATCACAAAGGAGGAAATAAACTTAAGAATTACGAAGAGGAATATTTTCGGACCACAATATATAGACCAAAAAGAATTAGTGCTACCATGTCGCAGATCCAAGCAGATTGTACAAGGAAAACAATTAAAAACAATAGCACATGTACAACATATAGAAGAGTGTAGATACATATAGAGGAATTGAACAACAGTTGTGATTCTTTTATCACCTTATACCAATAGAGTAATAAGGATCGTATAAAATAATCTAACAAACATTTATAAACACATTACGGGGGAGCACATTACAACATACAAACACACAACAAGCTACCATAAAGGATAAGCCAATCAAGCATGTTATCAACATTCCCCATCTTGGCTTATGTTATTTAGGATAGGTGGGCAACTCGCAAGAGGGACTATATCCAATATAGTAGGAATGAT
>MU223665.1:267752-283743 GCA_018584345.1 Thuja plicata
TATATATATATATATATATGGTCAATAGTGTATGACCAATCCATTTAACGAATACTTTTCAATTACTAATTGTGTCAATATAAAACCACATTACATTCTAGACATCTAAACAAGGAAAGGTAGGATTGAGTATATATATTATTGAATCTAGACTCTAGATGTTGAAAGTATATGCAATGAATCGAAGGTTGATTAAAAATGAAGAGCTCAATTTATTAAGAAGTTATAATTTTAATTTTGATTGAAATAAAACCATTTACATAAATATGCTTGAAATAATTAGTGATATTATTGGTTAGTCAGAACATGGTTTGAAGTTGAAATAAATTAAATGCCTTTTAATTAAATTATAAAATACAACATTAGCTAGTCATTAGGGGAAGGGGCCTACTTACTACCCATATTCCAATTATTGTTCATTGGAGTTAGCTAATTAAAATCCCACTAAAAAGCATCTAGTAGATCAATAGTCGTCCATTGATATACACAATAGCTCGAACAAAGGTTAGTAATTAGACCAAGTGTGCAACTTTATTGGTACAACTTTAGTGGCTCGCCAATTTGACTACATCCACCCACCAAAGAGTAGAGAAAATCTATTCTTCAGTCATCACAACTTACATACATAAGGCTTCGCACTTATATATATACAATAGTCTTCAACAGAAGACAAAGATACTTCACCGAATAAGAACTGAACAGTAATAAGGGCCCGTTTGGTGCATGGCATTAACTTATCCAGAATAGGCCTATTCCAGAATAAGGACCTATTCTCAGATTAATTAATCCTAAAAATGAAAGCTGGAATAAGCTATTCTGCGTTTGGATCCCATATTGTAGAATTGGAGTAAGAATTATTTTTCATTTTTTAAATTAATTTGAATAATATGTATTTTTAACTTGTGTACACTTATACGCATACACATATACACACATATATACACATACACATATAGACACATATACATGTGTGTATATACACATATGTGTATATACATACACGTGTGTATATACACATATGTGTGTAAATATACATGTGTGTGTAAATATACATGTGTGTGTATAAACACACACATGTGTATATATACACAAACATGTATATACACACATGTATACACACATGTATATACACATGTGTGTGTATATACACATGTATATACACATGTGTGTGTATATACACATGTATATATACACACATATATACACACATGTATATATACACATATGTGTATATATATCCTATTTTAAAAAAAAAAGATTATTAAAAAAAATTTATAAAAAAAAATTTACAAAAAAAATCAATAAAAAAAAAACAAAATTTGAATTCATAAATAACTTATTCTCGAATAAGAAATAAATTCCAGCTTTTTTTTTAGAATTAACTAATGCAAGCATTGACTCCAAAATGAAAATTAATTTGGACCAAGAAAAATACAACACGAAATAAGAACTGAATAGTAAGAAAAATACAACACAGAATAAGAACTGAACAGTAAGAAAAATACAACACAGAATAAGAACTGAACAGTAAGAAAAATACAACACACTATAGTCTTTAATAATCGTTAGGGAAGAATATGACCATTTCTACTGAGAAACGAAACGTGTAAATTTCGATCGCCATCGTCGTCAGCGTGCACCTTCTCAGTGAAATCATTCGCACGCTGCCTCCATAAAACTCCAAATTTGCAGGTCAAGAATAAACGCTTAATTGAAGGAGATAACGAGAATGGCCAGACTATATTTTGAAACGTACGTGTGACCTTTCTGACCGCACAAAGGCTTGCTTTTCATATTTAATACACGTGTCGTTTATTTTTAAAGTTTCATATAAACGGATGCTGAGAAGCTTCTCTGGGAAGTTATATAAGTTGCTCCATTATCAAGGGAAGCAGCGTTCAGTGTTACTCAATTTGAAAAGTTCTTGATGAACATGGAAAATAATTATGCACAGAAGACGCATGAGAGCTTCGACTACAGTTTAATGGAGGATGATATTTTCATGACAACAACAGACATCGTCAGAGGTCTAGATTATTCGGCCATGTTGGCTAATTTTTCTAAGGAAGATTTAGTTATGACAGATCATTTATGGGCAGATGCGCAGCAGGTGTCTGAACAATATCATATTGAGGAGGCGTAACCTCAAGTCTTGGACATTCCACAACTTTCATCCTCTTCTCATCATTATGGATTGTTTGATAATAATGTTGGTCACCATTGTACATCAAACCTAAATAGTGCATTCAGGAATTACAGGAAAGAGCCCACAAAGGAACTCCAATGGTGTTTGGCACCTGCACTGGGACAGAAATCACTAAAGAGATGCTTCGATTTTCTACGGAGGACGTACAAAAATAGCAGAGATAAGTCAAGATGAGAAGCAAATGATGGGTTGGTAGAGGAATCATATGCTTTTACACATAAGCTTGCTGAACGCAACAGGAGAAACAAACCCAGTCAGCAATTTTTGGTTTTACGTTCTCTTCTTCCTCACAATCCCAAGGTGAGATTTTTAGAGTTTTTTTCGTAGGTTTGCTTCTTTTGCTTTCTCAGTAGCTTTCATCATGTGGGCTTCTGGCTTCTTTCATTTGCATTTTTTTGATAACATGGTTGGTGTTTGAAATGGTCACTTGTAGAAAGTTGATAAAATCTCCACACTCTCAAATGCGATTATGGAGCTGAATCGACAAAAGCTTCGCATAGAGGAGCTTGAGCAACAGAATCAAAGCCTAACAAATTCTCTGTGAGAGAAGTCTATAGAAGTTGGATCAAAGTTCTCCTCACTTGAGTCCTCTTGGATTTCTATGGGATAAAACACTCGTGGATTAAACCTAACATTTGAATCTCCTACCCACAAAGGTACCCATGGTTCACAAACCCACGGATTTTCATTTGATGCTTGTCCTAAATTTGGTGCTTGACAATAATTTGGCACTTGAGTAGAACTTGATCCTTGGTCCATATTGGATTGTTTGTTTGTACTAGATGTAGGAGCATAAGTATGGATGACATCTACTTCCTTGTCATGACAAGAAGCTTTGGGTAAAGAATCCCATTCATATTCACTGGAGTCATCTTCACTTTCGGAACCTACCATATGAATATGTTCATAGGAATATTGGACATTGCTTGAACTACTTCCTTGTTCTTGGTATCCTATGCCTAATTTTTCATCCTTAGATCTCTAAGGAGGTTGTATGGGCTCTAGCAAACCTCTATTTTGAATGCCTAAGGGTCCTCTTCCTTTATATCCCATTTTTTGCATAATGTGAAAACCCTTACCATATTGTTGTGTTTGGATGCTCACATTTTGGACCCTTTCTACATGGGAAATCAAAGCTTCCTCATCTTTGTACAACCAATTTAAAACTCCATTATCTTCTTCCTCTTTTAGTGGGTTGTCACTTGCTCTCACAAAATGTGCATTATATTTTTGATTTGCATGAGCACTATTTGACCTCCCATGTGATTTTGGAGAAGGAGGTAAATCAAACAAGGATGCAAAATATTATCCCACACCCTTTTGATGGATTCGACATTGTTTCTCAAATTTGTGCATTAACTTAGTCATTTTTTGATAATGTGTTTCTTTGACTCCTTCATTTTCAACCCGAGAGGGGTTTGGATCTCCCTCCTCTTGATTTGAAACACTTAAATTATCATCTTTGTTACTTGTATATATAAAAATCACTTTCTCCTTTCCCTTAGTCGATGTAGATGTGTTAGTTTTGTCATGATTCGAGTTAAGGACCAAAGTGGAACTAGGACCATCTTCTTTTTTTTTTCTCATTAGGAGCACTTGGGGTAGCCCCTTCACTATTATATGGGATGAATGTCTCATTCATAGGTTTAACAATGTTGCAATATTGAAAAAGATTCACATCACCACTTATAGTTATTTCTTCACCCATGTATGGAAACTTTATACATTGATGATATTCTGATGGTATCACTTTCATTTCATGTATCCATGGTCTCCCTAACAAAGTATTATAAGTTAACTTCATATCAAGCACTTGACAAATAATATCCTTTTTTTATTGCTCCCACTTGAAGAGGCAACGCCACCATTCCTTTAGAAGATTTTTCCTCATAATCATAGGATTTGATAGTAATCTTCTTTGGATCCACAGAACCTTCAGAAAATCCTAGGGCTTTGACAAGACTCAATGTGCAAATATTTAAACCAGATCCTTCATCAATGAGGACCCTTTTGACATGATACTTTTGAATCAAGACCTCTATATGCAATGGGAGAATTTGAGGATGATGGATGGACATGTCATCTTGTTCGGAAAATGATAAACAATGAGGTGTTATAAGATGACCCACCATGTTTTGAAACCTATCATCATCTAGGTTATCGGGAACAATTGTTTCCAAAAGAGCCTTCTCTAAGATTTCCTTGTGATTTGGGGAAAGTTTCAACAAATAAAGAATATAAATTTGAGTGGGAGTCTTTTGTAATTGATCCATAATATTATAGTGTCATTGAGAAGAAGATAGTTGATTAGGACCCATAGGCTTAGGGATAGCTCCTTTTAAAGTAACCTTCGATGCTTGCCCCCTAGTAACCACATTAGAGATTTCCTTTGCTGGTGGGTCTTTCACAATAATAACATTGATAGCATTCTTATATCATGTTAAGGAATTGATGAAATTATCATAGCTATGTGCAAAATTTACTTTGTTATTACCTCCTTTGTTATTTTGGTCACTATTCAAAGATTCTCCCTTATCATGATTAAAGAAAGGGGTTTTGAAAGCCACATGATCTTCATTGTTTTGTGTCCCTTCCACCTTGATGAATCCATTATCTATTAAATCTTGTACCTCATGCTTTAGTCTCATGCACTCATTTGTCTTGTACCCTCTATTTTTATGATATTCACAAATATTACTTTCATTCCACCATGAGGGTTTAATTTGAGGTTCATAAGGCCTGGCCTCCAGTAAAACAATGATTTTGTTAGCAATGAGAGTCCTTAGAGCATTTTTGAGTGGTTCACCCAAGGGTGTGAACTTCCTCCTTTGTGATGGGGTAAAGAAATATCTTGGCTTGTTATCCTCTTTTTTGTTTTACAAGTTGTTGGTATTAGGGTTGTTGTTGTTAAATGGAACCTTGTTTACTTGGTTCACATTATTGGCTTGGTTGGAAGATCTTGTGAGAGTAAAAGGAGTGGATTAAAAATTATGTGCCTCAAAAATCTGATCATTGACAAGGCCCTTGTTGGTGTTCTTAAGCCAAAAGTGTTTGTTATTTCTCAAAGTGCGATTATGATTGTTGGAGTTATTGTGATTGTTAGGAGAGTTTTTATTTTCCTTGTAAAACTTGATTTCTCCAGTTTTCAACAAAACTTCTGCAGTTGTAACTCCATTTTCAATCATATCTTGGAAGGAACATGGACATTGAAATATCAAAGGATAATTCATTTTTGTAACTAAACTATTCATAAAAATGTCCATTTTTTCCTTCTCGGGTACACTTCTAGGGTATTGAGCAAATTCTGCCCTCCATCGTTGCAAGAAAGTCAAGAATGCTTTTTGATCACATTTCTTGGTGTTACATAAGTTAATCATTGTGACCTTATGTTTTATATTATATGAATAATGAGTCACAAACTTGGAAGCTATCTCTTCACAGGTTTGAATACCAGATGGTAACTTGGAAAACTATTCCATTGCTGCTCCTCCCAAACTCCTTGGAAATAACCTCATTAAATAGGTGGTATCTACATGAACTCAAAGATCAAAGTAAAAAATTCTTTCAAGTGATCTTGTGGATCAGATGCCCCTTCATACTTTTCATACTTAGGGAAAACTGCATTTGTGGGGAATGGCACCATAATTAAAGATTTGTCAAATAGAAATGGACATAAAGCCTCAATCTAAAATGGCTTAGGAGCCATGCTTTTATTCATGCTATCCAATTTCATTTTAAATAACTTAAATTTTTTATTCATGGTATCATTGGATTAGCCTCATCTTCTTTCTTCTTCAATTGATCGACGTCCTAATCGTGAGGAAGTTTCACCCCTGCTTGTGCTAGGTCAAAGAAATACTTCTCCCAGTCTCTTTCTAGGAATTTCTCCATGAGTTTCATGAAGAATGGACTCTGCATCTCCTCATTTATCCTTTCCTCGGTAGACTCCTCATCTTGAGGGTCCTTAGTCCCTACATTGTTATTAATGCCTTGGTTATTAGGGTCAATTTCTCCTCCATTATCCCCACCATTGTTTGCATCTTTGTTTCCACTATTTTTCTATTAGTGGTGTCCTTGTTGACAAGATAAATAAGGTCAAGATCCATATTTCCAAATGGAAAAGACACCCTATTTGGTTTCACTTCTTTTTCAGGTTCAACCGTTCATTGTGAAGAAGTGAATGTGTCACTTGGGAAAGGAATTTCTTGCCTCAGATAGGTCCCATCGGATTCAAAAGTAGACTTGGTATAATGGGATCTCACTGTTATGCTTCTGGGAATGATTGTGTGTAATGGGATCTAGTGAAAGCTGACATTAGCATGGATCAAATGCTCTTAGCTTATCCCTTTGATCAATCCCTTAAAAATGATTTTGAATTTTCTCAATCTAAGGGGATCTGACCAATCAAAAATTATACGCAGACAGAACTCCAAAAAGGGTATCCAATTTTGAATTTAAATGTTTTCTAAACCCTCAGGAATCACCCTTTGTTTCAAAGTCTCAGTCTGTAAGCACTACTTCAAAGTAAAGTACATGCTATTTTAATGTATAGTACACTCTCACTGGAAAATAGCAATGCGCTACTTGACTATTGGTGCACACTGTTTGGCTATGTAAATGCACCAGTTAAGGTTTCCACGCGCTATTTCAATGTTCACATAAACTGTTTCAATGTCTATATGCATCACTTTAAATTTCAATTTAACTATTAGGATAATGTTTGTACGCGTTAGAAGAAGTTTTAAATGTGTCAGATAAAGGTGAATGTTGCTATTTGTCACTGGTTTGATAAATTTTCTTAAAATTTAATAAAGTGATTAGATATTTTTGGATGTTTTTCTCTTTGAAAATAAACATACAATCCCAGCACACACACCAAATCTTGATATTGACCCCTAATACTACACAAATAGTGTATATTTTTTATCATTTCCACGGGTTTCAACAAGAAAAGGTTCCACCCAATCTACCTATGGTCAAATTAGTTCTTAATGATGGCTTTACAAGGTAAGAATTGCTAATTTAACCAAGGTTTTAATCAGGATTCCATTCGTAATATCATGATTTTCATCCCCCATTATAGAGGCCTCCCACACACATAAAAATATGATTTTGTGCAATCCCAAAAGACTTGGGACCGTGTTGTGTATCCAAATATGGCCAATGAGCTTAGGACTGTGTTGTGTATCCAAATATGGCCATGGGATGAGTAGAATTAGTTAGGCATCAGGGGCATGAGTGAAAACTACCAAAGTGATCCCAAAATGAGTTTGAATTATATGAGGATATAATTTATGACACTCATCTAGAAATTATTGTGGTTTCATGGATGACTATGATGATGTATTTCATTAGTTGACACTTATGAAATGTATACAAAAAGTAGGAGACTCTTAAGAAAAGAGTGTCCAACACCTTGAACAACAAAATTATTTTAGTAATATAACACAAGTACTTACTTATGGTGTATATTTAGAAGATGTGGTTTTCCATATTAAAAATTAATTTCCAGGTCCACTTGTAAAGTTATATGTGACATTGGTTACATATTTTTTTTGTCTAGGTTGCGCATAAAAATAGCTTTAATCTCAGAAAATTTAGTACCAAAGAGTAAATGTTGGGTCAATAGTTTTGTGTGCTCATGGTTTTACCTTAATGTTTTTTTTTGTGAGCTTGAATTTGTAAAAGAAAGCACATGTTTAATGGTTGGGGTTGACCAGTTGGCTTGGATGCCATTTGTAATGAGATCTCTCGTTGAGGGCACATGTGAAATATAACATGGTTACCTATTACTCTTGTACACATGGAGGATCCATTGGAGGAGCATGATATTTCACAAGTATTCATGGATAAGTTTTGTAAATGTATCAAAATGTTTTCGTTGTTGAATAATATATTGAGCATGAATGCTTTTAGAGGTTGGGGTTTTTCTGTTTGAAGGATTTTTTGGGTGTATCTTGTGTAACCTTGTAGTATCTCTTTCATGTGTGCACCATGATTAAGATTGCATGCATTATTTTCTCTCATGGGGTTATATAGAAAAATGGTTTGATCAACCAACTAAATTTGTGACAAAAACTATATATATGGTCAATAGTGTATGACCAATCCATTTAATGAATACTTTACAATTACTAATTGTGTCAATATAAAACCACATTATATTCTAGAAATCTAAACAAGGAAAGGTAGGATTAAGTATATATATTATTGAATCTAGACTCTAGATGTAGAAAGTATAGGCAATGAATGGAAGGTTGATTAAAAATAAAGAGCTCAGAAGTTATAATTTTAATTTTGATTGAAATAAAACCATTTACATAAAATATCCTCAAAATAATTAGTGATATTATTGGTTAGCCAGAACATGATTTGGAGTTGAAATAATATTAAATGCCTTTTAATTAAATTATGAAATCCAACATTAGTTAGTCATTAGGGGAAGGGGCTTACTTACTACCCATCTTCCAATTATTGTTCATTGGATTTAGCTAATTAAAATCACACTAAAAATCATCTAGTAGGTCAATAGTCGTCCATTTGATATATCCAATAGCTCGAAGAAAGGTTAGTAATTAGATCAAGTGTGCAAATTTATTGGTACAAATAGCACACAAGTATTGGGACATTTCTGTATAAGTAACAGATCAATTGTGTAATATTTTTTGTTGTCAAAACAAACGGTTAATGGGGAAAATATGGAATATTTATGAGACATAAACTTAAATGACCACTTTGTGACCCTTGCGTGCGTAAAAAATCCCACAATGTTTGTCGTAAGCCAAAACAATAGCCATAAATACATTAATTGTATATAAAGACAATAAAAGAAATTCCAATAGCAATATCACAATAAAAGAAATCGTCAAAATCCAATAATACCATTTATAAATTGAGAATCCATAAAATTAACTATAACAATTATTGGTACAGTACCCTTCCCTTAGAATACTTTTCTACTTGACTGACCACTATTTTGTGACAGGCTAACGTATTTGTAAAATAAACACACAAATTGAAAACCATAAATAGAAACAAGATTTAATGTGGTTCGTCAATTTGACTACATCCACCCACCAAAAAGCAGAACAAATCTATTCTTCAGTCATCACATCTTACATACATAAGGCTTTATTCTTATATATATACAATAATCTTCAACAGAAAACAAAGAGAACTGAACAGTAAGAAAAATACAACACGGAATAAGAACTGAACAGTAAGAAAAATACAACACACTATAGTCTTTAATAATCGTTAGGGAAGAATATGACCATTTCTACTGAGAAAAGAAACGTGATAATTTCCGTCGCCATCGTCGTCAGCGTGTACTTTCTCAGTCAAATCATTCACACGCTGCCTCCATAAAACTCCAAATTTGAAAGTCCAGAATAAACGCTTAATTGAAGGAGATAACGGGAATGGCCAGACTATATTTTGAATCGTACGAAGGGTTGCTTTTCATATTTACTACGCGTGTCGTTTATTTTGAAAGTTTCATAAAAACGGAGGCTGAGAAGCTTCCCTGAGAAGTTATATAAGCTGCCCCATAACCAAGGGAAGGAGCGTTCAGTGTTACTCAATTTGGAAAGTTCATGATGAACATAGAAAATAATTATGCACAGAAGACGCGTGAGAGCTTCGACTGCAGTTTAATGGAGGATGATATTAGCATGACAAGAACAGACATCGTCAGAGGTCTAGATAATTCTCCTATGTTGGCTAATTTTTCTAAGGAAGATTTAGTTATGACAGATCATTTTTCTGAACAATATCATATTGAGGAGGCGTACCCTCAAGTCTTGGATATTCCACAAGTTTCATCCTGATCCTCTCATCATTATGGATTGTTTGATAATAATGTTGGTCACCATTGTACATCAAACCTAAATAGTGCATTCAGGAATTACAGGAAAGAGCCCACAAAGGAACTCCAATGGTGTTTGACACCTGCACTGGGACAGAAATCACTAAGTCAAGATGGGAACCAAATAATGGGTTGGTAGAGGAATCATATGCCTTTACGCATAAGCTTGCTGAACGCAACAGGAGAAACAAACTCAGTCAGCAATTTTTGGTTTTACGTTCTCTTCTTCCTCACAATCCCAAGGTGAGATTTTTAGAGTTTTTTTAATAGGTTTGCTTTTTTTCCTTTCTCAGTAGCTTTCATCATGCGGGCTTGTGATTTCCTTCATTTGCATTTTGATGATAATGTGGTTGGTGTTTGAAATGGTCACTTGCAGAAAGTTGATAAAATTTCCACACTCTCAAATGCGATTATGGAGCTGAATCGACAAAAGCTTCGCATACAGGAGCTTGAGCAACTGAATCAAAGCCTAACCAATTCTCTAAGAGAGAAGTCTATGAGCAAATATTGCAGGACCTCATCTTATGGCTGCATAGCAGAATATTCAAGAAGAGATGCGTTGATGCATTGTATTTGTGAAGAAGCTGATGTACTTGTTGAGAAAACCAGCATTCCAGATGAAGCGATGATTGAAGTAAGCATGAAAAATGTAGCAGCGAATTGTAGTCAGATGGATGCCATTGTTAGAGTGGACAAGTGGTTGAGAGAAATGAATATGGAAGTGGTGAGAATCCAATGGAGGGAGTTAGACTCATCAAACCAACTAATTGAGGGGACAATCCGGAGGAAAACAAAGGTACAGCCTTGTACACAGACTTAGTTTTTTCGTATTAATAGTTGAATTTTGATTTGGTGCTGAAATTGATAAACTTTGTTTGTGATGCATGGCGAAGGGAGAACGATGGGAGATGAGAGAGATTAAGTTGGGGGTGAAACATGATCTTACCGGGAGTTAAAAGTTCTTAGATAAGAGACAAACGATGTTTATAATAAGGCACTCAAAATCGCATGCATGTCCCGAAGCAGTTTTGTACAAACTTAAAAGATGGCTGAATAACTATCTCTGGCTTTATTATGTATGATCGATGGTTAGGCCTTTATTATAGGGAAATCATGTGATTTATTTTCCTTAAAGGCTATGTTTGGTTGAGGAATTAGAATTTGACTCAAAATTTGATTATCTTAAAATAAGGTTTTGAAATTCTGGTTTTGTGTATTCAGAAGATAGTTTGGATCGTTTGGTTGACCCGGAAGATGACTGAGACAATCCATCTTCTACATTTAGTTGTCAATTTTGAAATTAGAATTGGAACTGACAAATTCTAAATTCTTTTTATATTTAAATATATTGGACTGTGAGAATAGTCTTTTAAATAGATAAAAAGAGCCTATGCTATGTATATGGTGATTAATGAAAGGGTTCTTGAATGGAATGCAGGCAGTTGATTCAAGCAATATTATCTCTCCAATCAAATTAAAAAGGGGACAGACTTTCAACTAACAAATTTGTTTATTTAAGTACATTGTCATTATGATTGTGCATGTATGCGAACGTCTACTAGTTATTTTTGTTTCCGCCCAAAAGAAATCTTGTAAGACCTACAAAAGAGTTCATCACTGCATTGTGCCTCGAGGCTATCTACAATCATTTTGTAAATTTCTCAAAGTGGCTAACAAACCCTAGCTTCTAAGCTCCAAACACGAAGGAAATAACCCTAACTCTCTTGTAGTTTTCTTCTGAAAAATTCGATGTGATAATGATGAAATAGTTATATTTGATTCAAAAGAGGTGAATGCGAAGTGATGGAAAATTCAAAGACGATGTATGAATATGCGGAATTTATAGCGACAAATAAATATACACAATATGCATGTATTAGGATTTGCGTACCATGGCAAGACTGATGGTGCATGAGTAAAGGCCAGGAATTGTCATTGTGTGTTGAGAGTAGCAGGGTCCTCGTCTTGTTTAAATGGTTCTGAGATATCATTTAGAGTCAACTCAAAACCCAGAAGATGATTTCAAATTCCACCTATTGGGTGGGAAGATAGTGCCACCAATTTTGGTTCCTAAACTAGATTTTGATCTCCGAAACCCGAATTGTAGTTTAGTGTCCCAAACGACGGATTTGGCAAAAAAGTGGAAGTTTTGCACGCAATTATACCCCAATTCCACTAACCAAATAGGGCCTAAGATAAGGAGTGTAAGAACTCTCAATTCTCTCATAAGCCAAAGTACATTCCACCTTGTACTACTAATATCTTTTTTTTTTTTTTTTACATGGGTATTCCCACGACCTAGTCTAGTGTACTACTAATATCTTAGTCATTTCTCATGGGAGAAACATCATAATTATTATGGGGTTTTTTTAAAATATTTTATAAAATTTAATTATTTGTAAGAACCAAAATCATAGTCTTATTGGACTATGTAGTATTGTATTATTAAATTAGAATATTGATAAAATTTAATTTGATCAGAATATAAAAGATGAATGTGATGATTTATTGTAAATATTTGTATATATGCTTGTCATTTCTTGTTATCATGATCAAGTTGTTAGATACGCTTAGAAACATGAGCATCTCTAACATCTTTTCAAATATGTTCATACATGACAAACAATATTATTTCGCAATCACTTCAAACAAAATACTTTTGTGTAATATGCACTTGATCTCTAGTCATAAGAACACACTAAATGCCTTTATGTGAGGATTCTTGAATTTTTATCATCATTTATAAAATCCTCTACTTGAAGTATGCATTGTTTTCCTTGATAATTTTATCTATGACTATGGGTTTTTCTTTATTCTATTAAGGAATATCACCTTACTTATGTGATATCAAAAAGCTACATTTACTAATTTGAAACTATGCTAGGTCTTATTTGTATATAGTCTTAAGATCCATAGTCATTATTACGTTCCATGTAAATTAGAACCATGCATTGAATCATGTCCTAGCATACATCTACATATATTATCTTTCAAACTATTATATTTGTGCATTTGTCTTAAATTACATTTCAACAATTACATTGAAAACTTTAAAACTCCAATTTATATTTAGGTAAGAAGCACGTTGAAAATACATAACATACAACTCATTGTTTAAGTAAACTATGACATCATTTCACTCACACTACTATGTATAATCTATGTGGTAGTATTTAATAAAAATATAATGTTCATCAAACAACTATATAGTACTATTAAGTGGTGTAAAAATAATTATATTCCTTGGTATTTATTAAATAAATAATTCAATTCCTGATAGCAATATCACAATTCAAACAAAGTTAATCTTGTAGGAACACACCCTATTACAATCTAGTTTAGCTCTTTATTTGGCATATTTCTATTACATTATCTGGTATGAGTGGTTACCATTTGGTAACTGTTAGTTTCATCCGAACAGACTGAGGATGTAACTGCATTCAGGGTATAAAATTGCCCTCATTATTTTTTTTGATTGGTAACATTTTTTTATATATTCACTGATAATAAAAAGAGGATTACATCAGTATGCCAATTGCAAGTTAGCCATCGCATTACAAAGATATTTCATCCCTACCCCACACACATATATGGACGTAAAACATGAGAAAGGGCATTAACACCCATCAAAAAAAATAAAAATGTCCAACACACAAGATCACAACAAACATTCAACTACCCCAGTAATGGCCCCATCCACCTCCGCTAGTCCTTTGTGCTTAGTCCTTGAACCACTGAGCTGCCTCCTCCCTCGAGAAGTTGGGGATGGTCCAGTCATCCTGAACTGACCTTGGCTTGCCCTTTGAGCTGGCTCCCTGGCGACTCATGCTGCCCTTCTCACTTGTGCCCACCTCTTTTTTCTCCCTTCTCTCGAGCTGGTGTCGCAGCTGCTATCTTGGTGCTAAAAAATTTTTACGGGGTGTAAACTTCATAAAACCCCTCTTTTCCTACCCCTGCACCCAAATGCACTGCAACAGGAACGCTACAATCTTCTTCCACCCTTTCTCTTCCTTCGGTACATGCAATCCTTGCAGGTTCGTCGAAGACCAGACTATCAGAGGTTGGACCAAAATATCTCCTCCCCCGATTAGCCTCCATGGCTCTTGTCGCATCTCCAACCCTTCCCCCAACGCTGCTCTGTCCATAATTTCATCCATCTCCTCTAGCCATTGCGGGTCAACACATGAAGCCACCACCCTTCTGACTTCCTCCTTGGTTTCACCCACTATCAACGCTAGTGCCACAAAGAGCGAAGCTGAAAATAGATCTTTTGGCATGGGCAATTTGATGGAGATGAATGAGGATTCATTTTTCAGTCAAATTCCATCTAAAGAAATGTTATATGAAAGTACAATTAAAACTCATTGCAAAAAACTTTGGGATGAATATTTTGAAAGTAAAAGTATGGTTGCAAGAGCTCAATTATTTGTTAGGTTGTTCAGGAAAAAACAAATGAGTCCTATTTTGGAGTTGTTGGGTGTTGACAACAAGAAAAACTCAGGAGAAAATGTAAATCGAACAATAGTTCAAAATTTACAAGATTCATTGAACAACATTAATAACTCAAGTCAAGGAGCTGATTTAAGTGTTGCACGTAGAGAAATATTGACTACTTTATCTAGTAGGAGGTTGACACAGAGAAAACAAGTGCATGCAATTTCTGATTCACTGAATGTATCTACAAGAACTATTCAAAGATATATCAGGAAGGGAAATAGGTTAGATGAAAATATTCAAAAACATTGGGTATATATTTGTAGGCTTCCTCGAAAAGATAGAATTTCTGAGCATGCAAAAAAATAGGTCATTGAATATTGGACCGCTCACTCTCGTGTTTCTTCTAATAAAAGGGATACAATATAGATGAAAGATGAAGAGACTGGTATGAAAACTACACATCCAAAACATTTTATAGATACAACACAAAGTGAATTATTTGAAGCATTTAAGAAAGAATTTTCAAATGTGAAAATATGTCAAAGAATGTTTGAGAGGTTGCACCCTTGCTTTGTACGCATAAATAAGGTTCGTGAAACTTGTTGTTGTCGAAATCATGTTGAGTTTCATCTATATTTGCAATCATATAAAAAATTTATGGTAGTTCTTGATTCAAATATGGTCATCCCTGGAAGTACAACACGATTTGTGAAGTCTATTTTATGTGATAAATTAGAAGATTCAGATGAGTTCAAAGTATAGTGTATAAAGAATGCATGCAGTGATTGTGGAGATTTGCATAAATTTCTATTGAAAATTGAGAATATTAATGTTTCAACACCGGTTTTGTGGAAAAGATCTGAATATGAGACATATCGAACAAAGAGCAGAGATGAATCCAAAAAAATTGAATTGAAGGAGAATGAATTTCCCTACCTTGAGTTTATGACCAGATTCCATACTCTATTTTATCCACATATCCAGCATTGTCATGGTGCACAATGGCAAGCTAAATAGTTTCGTGATTCTAAATATTGTTTTCCACCTGGTTGTATTCTTTCAATTGTAGATTTCTCCCAGAACTATACATTTTCCCCTCAAAAAGAGCTTCAAGCTCAATATTATCATTTTGATCAGGTTGCAATATTTGTGCAAGTGACCTATAGACATGCACAATATAATTTGGATGGGGTAGAAAGTTCTGATCCAAATGAACGCATTATCATCAAGGAGGTTCATTTCTATATCAGTGATGATAAGGTTCATGATAGAAGTTATGTGGCTCATTGTTTTGCAATTTTTTTTGAAGATATTGCGAATTGTGGGATAAATGTCTCACAACACTAGAGTTGGTCTGATGGTTGTGCATGTATACATGTATAGATACTTCAATTTATTTGTTAAATTATTTTAAAGGATGACATGTATGTATGTATGTACAACTTAATTTTTTAGGACAATTTAAATCTGCAAAAGCCTTT
>MU223665.1:310506-342092 GCA_018584345.1 Thuja plicata
GACACAAGGCTTCAATAGAAAAAGGTTTAGGAGCCCCACCTTGTTTCAATGTGTCCAATTGTAGTTGAAAAAGTTGGAATTGTTTGTTCATGATATCAATGGGGTTAGCCTTTGCTTCTTCTTTCTTAAGTTTGGTAAAATCATAATCATGTGGAAGCTTGAGACCCATTTGTGCTAGGTCCAGGAAGTAATTTTCTTTGTCCTTCTCCAATACTTTGTCCACAAGCTTCATAAAGAACGGGCTTTGCATAGCCTTGGTAACCTTTTCATCGATTAACTCTTCCTCATTTGGGTCCATATTGCCCCCATTGTCGGTGTTATTCATCCCTTAATTATTAGGGTCTATGTTCATCCCTCCATTGATATTGGTGTTGGATCCTTTGTCGTTAGGATCAACATTCCCTTGTTTGGTGAGGTCCTTGTTCATGTGATTAATCTAATCAGTATCTATATGACCGAATGGAAAAGACATTCTCAGTTCTGTTTCTTTGATGGTTTTGTGTACAGGATTTGCAAAAAAGGGATCACCTGGGAAGGGACACTCTTGTCTCAGATTAGATCCGTCTGATTGTAGGGTAGCTTTTGTGTAATGGGATCGAGTGAAAACCAGCATTAACATACATCAAAATGAGGATCCTAGGTTTTCAAACTTCTTTAAAGACCAATCCGTGCATGAATTTGTGAAATGCCCAGAAATGGCAGATTCTGATCAGGACAAGTATTCTCATTGATAGAATGTCCAAAAGGGTATCCAAAAATCAAATTTTCTTGTTCTTAAAATTTTGGCAGATACCCACTGTTTTCCTTTTAAATTTTCCAGGCGGTTCTTACTTGTGTGTAGGCGACCGTTTATTGATAATACGCGGTTACTAGAAAATCTCTACGCGGCACTCTATAGTTGGCAGACGACATTTCTCTATTGTTAAGTGGTTTTGAAATATTGTTACACGGTTCTTTCTAGTGAACACGCGGTTGTTTGATGTTTACAAGTGGCATTTTAACTTTGATAAGCGGCCTAGCTTTGTTTGTAAGCGGCTCTTTAGTGATGGTATGCGGTGTTTTGCTAATCATAACTGATTTTTTTTCAATTTTAATAGTGTTTTAAGGATTTAAAATATTAATGTCTATGATCAGATTTATCAAACAGTATTCTTGCACGAAAACAAAATACAAACTCAGCACACACGTAAGATTTGCATCATGTCCCTAAAACCACACTAAAAGTTTATGATCTCTGATGTTTCAATAGGTTTGTACAAGAATATCTTCCAAGCAGTCTACCCTAGCCTTAACAAATTTGTCTTTTAAACATGGCTCTATAAAGGTAGGTCTACTACTTTACCAGGTCTCAACCTATTCCGGTCTAAACCCTGACAAGATCCTTTACCCCTTTGAGGGCTTCCCACATGCACAAAAGTACAATTTTGTGCAATCCTGAAGGACTACTAGAGGAAGTGAGGATGGCTTGCACAAGTTTTAATCGCTTTCCGATTAAGGAGAAGTGCATTATTTATAGTGGGTCGGACGATATTGCGGTAAAAGCAAGTATCTCCCACTTTGGGTCATTCCCTCTCACCGTCCTCGTAAGGCAATTCTCAGGAGGCAGGCCCTTTAAAGCTCTAATTAGCTAGCATGTTCATAAAAAGTAGGAATTGAACTTGGTCCAACAAGTTTGGGAATTTGATTCACTCAAAGAGTGAAGAGCATATCCCTATTGTCTTCCTTTTGTTCCAAACACTTTAAACAACTTTGTTCATTTTCAACCCCTTAACAAGGAGGTTCTTAGAATGGAAATGTGTGGTTCAATTAATCCTTCCTTCCTTTCGACTACCCAAACTTGACACTTTTGGCTTTTTGATCAACTTCAAAAAGTTGAGAGCATATACCTGATGTCTTGTTCGAATAGAAAATAGTAAGGCATCCTTATTTATACTAGATTCAAATGAATTGCCACAAGTTAAGTAATGCAAGCTTGATTAGATAAGTACCTGATTTCGAAGTGAGCAAGGCTAGGCAAATTTTTGAGTGTTTTAGCTTGTTTTTACTCACCTAGTGGCGATCGTTCCCACTCCATCTCCTCCAACAAAGTTAGTCAACACAAAGAACAACAAAGTGAAGAAAACTTGAAAGCCTTAAAGACACCAAAAACTTCCTAAAAATCTCCTTTAAATGAATGATTTATGGATCAAAGCTTTTGAAGAAAGTAAGGATGCAAATTATTCAAAGAGTAGGAAATTTTGCCTTATATGTGAAGAACACTTTAAGATAGTGATCATATAAATTTTCTTCTTCAAATAAGCTTTCTAACAAATTTGCATTATGAACCTCTTTATCATTTTTAATTTTAGCTCTTACCTCTTTGCTAGGCCTTGAGATTATTTTCTCTGGTTTCTGCACCTTGGGGTGATTTTTCATCTATAGAACAAGAAAACATAGAGAATTATAAAAATGACAGAATCAACCAAAAACAGATTTAAAGTAAAAGTTGCTACGCGACATTTTACAACTAAACAGTGGCTACAAAATGTTAGTAAGCGGTACTTTAAACTTTAGAAGTGGTTTTTGACATTTTCTACGCGACGCTTAAATATAACAAGCGGAAAAATAAGCATAGCAAGAGGCGCAGAAAGTATAAAGGGCAGTCATCAATTGCTGATAAGCGGTTGTTCAAAGTTCACGGGTGGTACACTTTATCTGACAGGCAGTGCACTTTATCTAGCAGGTGGTCTGATTTATCTTCCACGCGGCAGAATAAATAAAGGTGGAGATGATTCACGCTTTGCAGGCGACATTTTGATATTTGTAGGCGGCTCTTTGCAGCGTATACGCAACTCTTCTCCTATTTTCTGCAAGAAAAACACCAAAAACCAAGAAAACAGACCAAATAAAATGATAAAAATGTCAAATACAGAGGCTTAGAGCCCCACACTAGGCACCAATATGTGTGTAAGAAAATACACCTTCATGAAATTAAGAATGTAAGCAATAATTCTATGGAAAGATAAACAAGTTAATCTAAGAATTGAAACTAACAAAACTATATCATCTCATGGTTCTCTATCCAAGCTTTGTTAAGACAGCTCTCAGGCTTAATCTCTCTCAAGAACAATCCTAGAATGAGATATGTATGAAAATTCAATGCTCAAATCTAGCTAGAATGCTTAAAATGCTCAACAATGCTCCAAGATCATAAGAGAAAATAGAAAATGCTCCTAAACATGATATGCTAAATGTAATGCAAATGCTAAAACTCTCTCGAAAGCTCTCAAGTGATCCTCAATATGCCTATAATAAGGATGCTTTAGCTCTTGAATTCTTGGATTCCAAACACAAAGGAATTTGCTTGTATTTATAGCATTTTCCCAAGGGTAGGGGTAGAGTGAATTGATCATGATCAAAGCTTGGTTAAGTCAAAAGCTTCGAGGTGTTTGCAAATGGAGGGAAAGTTGGTTGGTTGTCTCAAAGAAATTAGGAATTAAATAACTCCATCATTTAATTAAATTAGCCATGGAAGGGTGATTGGGTTGGATTTGATCCTTTTTTGATTTGAACTATACAATTGAAAAATCAATTGCATAATTTGATTAATCCCTTTAGGCTTGAATTTAATTATTTGATCATTTAATTCGATTTGAATTTTGTTCCTTTGATTTGATAAATGTCCATTTGATTTGCATTGAGATGATATTATGAAGCATTTGGCTGAGATTTATAATTTGAGATATTTGAGATACACCTGGTAAATTTTAGGTGTCTATAGTAGGTATCAAGCTCAAGCTCAAAATACAATACGATGGTCGTTAATCTGTGCAAGGCAACATATTAAGGAAAATACACAAATGCTTAAATCAAAGCGGAAAAAACATGTTGTTAAAAATGTTTGGAATGAATGGAAAGGGAAGAATATGACCATTTCTAAAGGAAAAATAGTGAGACTTGCTTCCCACTCGTCTCAGCACATTTTAGTTTTTCTCGTCTACAGAAGAAACGTGTAAATTTGGATCGCCATCGTTATCATAATCAGCCTGCACCAATTAAATTCATTGGTCATCGCTAATAAATAACGCCCAATAGGAATTTCTTGGAATTTAGGTTGCATGACGAAAGGTAACGATAATGGCGGCACTATAAGATGAAAGGTACGTGGAATCTTTGCTGACTGCATGAACACTTCTAGGGTTTAACATTTTTCGTGTACCTCATTTCTTTTCAAAGTTTTCTAAACAACAAGATGCCTTGAAACTTTGTTTGTCTAAATCAATGGTGGAGAATTAGTTAGAAGAGATCATGTTTGGACCGATAAGAACTTTACCGATGAGCACATATACTAAATTTTTTATATATAGAGGATATTTTATTGACATAATTTGATAAGAGAAATTAAAGATGAAAACTTATTCGGTAGGAATTACGAGCAATTAGATATCTTGATCCACAAATTGATGGGCGGATTAAAATTCTAAGACCATGAAGATGGAAAATTATGGGTATTACAAGACGCCTTGAAACTTTTGTAGTCCAAATCAATGGTGAAAAAAAGTTGCTTCGTAATCAAGGGTGAAAATTTTGTTTATTTTATCATAGCTAGAATTAAGTCTTCTTTTACTATAGTTATTGAATTAGTTAAGATAGGGTATGAAATTTATTTTATTATAGATAGAATTAAGTTATCTTTGGTTTTAAGAATTACAATTACTTATAAACATTTATTTTGAAATTTTAAAATAATTTCTTATTAAATTTGGGATATACAATATAGTAGTGAGATTTTTCAATTAATAACTATAAACTACTTTTACTTTAAAAAAAAATAAAAAAATTTGTGATCTTATCTCTGAAAAATGTCCCCACCTTCCGAGTCACTCCTTCTGAACAGTCATATTTCTAGATGCATTCAAATCTATTAACCATAAGATAAATTAGTTGAAATAAATGACATCACCAACTTCATCATTTGAAGATTTCTTTACAGATAAATCACAATTCTTTTTATATTTCTACATTCCTTCTTAAGATGGCTCCACTATTAGAAAAATTAACATCTCAATATAATGTCACTCAAAGTTTTGAATCCACCCTAAGATTTAGATCCATCTTTAGACTTATCCATACCCTACTTTTACTTACCAACACCTTTTCTTTTTTAGATATTCTCCTAATATTCAATGACTTATCAAAATATCAAAAATTAACTTCCCTCACACCTGTCCTCTAAGGAAGGTAGCAAGGAGGGCATATAATTTCAGATATAGAGTAGAACCACAAAGAGAAATATTTAAATTCTCCCAATTATTGGAAACGAATAAAGTAGAAACATACAATTATAGTCTTCCTCAAACTTTCACATCAATATATTATAATAGGCTCAATATCCAATTCTCTAATGGGGGATCATATAATCTTTTGTCAATTAGTCAAATGAATATTCAAAGTGTGCATTTTTTGAATTGTTTTTTTTTACTAAAGACTGTTTTAGATGATATGAAGATCTCCAGTGTATAAAAAGGGGTTTAAGAAGGGAATCTTTATGGACTTCATGCCCCCACTTATCTATAGTGTAATAGTTCTTATGTGCATGAAGTAAATTATCTACTATATTTATAATATTATGGCACCAATACATGGGTCATATTACAGGAAAAGGTATGTGGGCCTAAGAACAAAAAAATTACTAGAGTGGCTTGTTGAGTATTATTATATATATATTTTTAAAACATAGATTTATAGAAAGAAAACTAATATTTATTTTAATTATAATTCTCATGAATCTTATAAGATTTGAATTTATTTTGATGTACTTGGTTTTGTTGATTTAAAAAAAAAATCATACTCTTTGTATTATGCATCTTTTATTGATGATTTTTAGGACATGGATTTATTTGCTTAGGAGAAAATCTAAGATCTTTAGTCAATTCACATAAATTAAAGTTCTTATGGAAAACTAGATGAAGAAATAGGTCAAGATGTTGACAATTGATATAGTGGATAATAAATTTAATTAAAGTTTAAGAGATTATGTTGAGAAATTGAAATATATAATACAAATTCATATGCCCCTAAATAGAATATAAATGGAAAAAAACATTAATATAATATTGATAGAGAGTTAGAAATAGACTTAGTATATATAGATTATAATATAAATTCTTAATGAAAATAGATAATACTACACAATGTAAAGTTAACAAGTCTCCTACAAATCATTATGAAGGTTTAGATGGAGAAGATGTACATCTTCAATTTTAAGTGCTTATAAAATATGATTTTCGTGTTATCTATACCACTTTTAGGCCATGTTTGATAAGCAATGGAATAATTGTGTTATCTTATTATTTTGCAAATCATGAAATAGTTGAATTGTCAAAATAATTAAAAGGAAATTTACCAAAACTTTAAAATCAAATCAATTTAATCGAAAAGATTCTCGTGAAACATATTAACATGTTCGAATATTTAGTAATTCCTCCCACTTGCATTGTTTTATGCTTTACTTTTTTAGTCTTTGTATTAGTTTTTTAAGATTTAGCTTTAAAATAAATTATAATGCAAGATTTGCATGATAAAATTAGATCTACCAAAACCTCTTTATAATGAGACAGTTGTAATTGATTCATCATCAATCAGTTTGATCCTTGATCATTTGATAAGAAGCTTCTGTAATTTTTAAAATCAAAAGAATAATTTCTTTATTTTACAATTTTATATTTTGTTGACCATACAAGAAAATTGTGGTTGTTTCAAAATTGCCAACTAAATGAGTACACATGGAATTAAAATTAAGAGAAACCCTTTATTGAAATATCTTTTCTTAACAAAACTGTATCAGGACGTGCGAAATTATGAGTGCCCCATTCCGCAACCAGACTTTTACTACCATGTAAACACCGTTTGTGTTGTAATGTGAGGACTCTTAACTCCCCGTAAGAACACTCTTCACCGCCCTCTTAATCTGTTTCGTCTCCCATACTTCTCCCTACATCACGCATTACAAGCACAGTTTTTCAATATTAACATCCAATCTAAGTTCAACCATCTATACCCAACAAAAAAAGAAAAAAAGTGTACAAGGCAGTACCTTTGTTTTCCTGCGGATTGTGCTCTCGATTAGTTGGTTTTCTGAGCTCAACTCCCTCCATTGGATTCTGACTACCTTCAATTCCACTTGTCTCAACCTCTTCTCCACTCTAACAATGCCCTCCATCTCATTACTATTCCATGCTATCTTTTTCATGCTTATTTCAATCATCACTTCATCTGGAATGCTGGTTTTTTCAATTAGTACATCAGCTTCTTCACAAACACGATGCTTCAATTCATCTCTTCTTGAGTCTTCTTCACAGCCATTAGATAAGCTACTACAACCTTCGCTTCTACACTTCTCTCTAACTGTGTTGGTTAGGCTTTGATTCAGCTGCTCAAGCTCCTCTATCCGAATCTTCTGCCGATTCAGCTCCGATATGGCATTTGTCAGTGTGGCAATTTTATCAACTTTCTGCAACCACACATTTGGAACACCATATTGTCATCAAAATGCAAATAAAGGAAAAGGAAACCTATGAGAAAAAGTATAAAAATCCCACCTTGGGATTGTGAGGAAGAAGCGAGCGTAAAGCGAAGAACTGCTGACTGAGTTTAGTTCTCCTGTTGCGTTCAGCAAGCTTATGTGTAAAAGCATAAGATTCCTTTACCGACCCATCATTTGCTTCCCAGCTTGACTTATCTCTGCTATTTTTATACGTCCTCCGTAGAAAATCGATGCATCTTTTTAGTAATTTCTGTTTCAGTGCAGGTGCCAAACACAATCGGACTTCCTTTCTGGACTGTTTCCTGTAACTCCTGAATGCACTATTTGGTATTGATCTACAATGGGTATCAAGATTATTACCAAATAATCCATATTGCAGAGAGGAGATTGAAATCTGTGGAATGTGGTATTGTTCAGTAAGCTGGGGCACATTAGTAAAGTCATGACCAGGCCAAAGACTATCTGTAATATCCTCGGAAAAATCATCCAACATGGCCGAAGAATGTACACCTTCAATGATGTCTGTTCCTGCCATGAAAATGACATCCTTCATCAAACTGCCGGAGCTCTCGCACATCTGTGCAGAATTATTTTCCATGTTCACCATGAAACCTGATAATTGAAGGAGACTGCACATCCTTTCCCCCCATTACGAAGCAACTTATAATAGAAAGAATATAAGCATTAGTTAAGAGGAGGAGAACCTTCTGGGCAGGTGTTATTGAGAATATTTCAAAAGAGAGGAGGTACATTGAATAATAGTTGTTATCTCTTTATGGCACTTTTGTCATAGGAGCTACATTTCCAGGAAATTCCAATTGGCTGTTGATAATTATTATTGAATGACCAATTTTGGAGTTTTGTGGAGGCAGCGTGCAAAAGATTTGACTGAGAAAGTGCAAATTTACACATTCCTCTTTTGAAGAGCTAAATTAAAACGTGCCGATACGTACTCGGACTAAGTCAATAGTTTTTCTTGTGGATTTATGAGTGACTAAGTATATCTTTGTGTCTTTTTCTTGGTGAGTTGCGTCACATAGAACAACGACCAAAAAGGGTAGTAGTAAAGCAATGTAGAGTGTTGACTGTCGGCGGAATAGACCGCTGGATGAGTGCTGTTTGGTAGAATGATGAAGAGGGGTTCCTCAGTTTAGTTTTTATTCCATTCATGTTTCTTTTGCTTAGATTTAATTTTTCTCCGTGAACTTTCTCCTTGTTAGGTAGTCCCTACCTTTTAATAACGGCGACTAATGTTTTCAAGTTGCTTTTTAGTATTTATTTATTTACTTTTTTGGAAATCATGCAATCTCTCCAAACAATTTCAATTATCCTATAGTCTGGGTAATTTGTCCTATTAAATTGATTTTTTTTTCTTTATTGACTAAGCTATTTTTTTCCTTTTTCCTCTTAGAAAATTAGAAAAAAAGATAAATTGGATGCTGGAAATATGGCATGCCTCTTCAAGATTCCACAATCGGCATTTTGTTAGCATTTCACATGGTTTGTCTGTGTTACCACATTTTGCATACATGCATAACCAGGGCAGTTGAATGAGGAAAAAGTGAATAGAGCTAATAGTAAACAAAGAGAAACAGTCATGAACAAAGACTATTTGCTAGCCCCTTCAAGATTTCCTCAACAGAAAGTGCAATGTTCAATCTTCTATTTCCATGCTCTATGCCCTACATCTTCTTCGTAATGTTCATCTCATCTGTAATCTTCATAATCATCAGTGATTTCCACTAGGCTTGGATGAGATTAAATGTTGGCTCTAGGGTTTATGTTTGGGAGACATCATCCCATCCTATTGACGTTTGTGAGTACAAAAGTATAACATGGCATTCAATTCAATTTATCATCTACCCTATCGTTGCCAATCATGACACTCTGTACAATATGTTCGGCTCTTCAAACTGGTCAAATTCTCTCTTTCTCCATAGATGTCACTTCACGACAAATAATTATTTTGGGAGAGTTTAGCTACAAATCAATGGAGGTAACGATGTCATGTCTTTTCTCCCTTATCATCAAACCTATTTTCTATGTGCTTCACAACATTATCCCCTGAAGACCTAGCCAATTATCGCCTTGTGTAAATCATTGGCATGGGCTTTACAAGGAAAAAATAAAATTAGATAGAATCTAAGCAGAATAAATGAATTAATTTCCTGATCACTCGCTTCTACTGAATGTTATATCCTCATTTCCGATTTTTAAGGGCTTTTAAAGGTTGAGGAGATTGCTCAAAAAAATTTCTAGGGTTTCGAAGTAAGGGTGAATCGCACTGGCATTTTTTTGGGTTTTAAAGGCCGCAGTTGGATTAGTTTACAATTAATTATTATTTTTTTACTAGCCAAAATTGGACAGATAAATGTTATGTGCTTTGATTTGTCTGACAATAGATAGAAGGCTTTGAAAGAAAATAATGGCAGGATCCATGACCCAATCTCCTGGGCTCTAGGCATATTTCAAAACACCTGAGGGATGTTATAAACTCTCGTATGAAAAAACTTATCCCGCTGGACTTAATTACTACAGTCATGGGAAAGCCATAACCCATGTATCTATTTAAAACCCACTTATTTATTAGTTCATTAGCTAATTTAATACACACATATGAGTTAATTCTTTCAAAGAATATTTGCATTTGTTTTCTCCAGCAAAAACTCAAATGAGCAGTTGAAATCAAAACAATCTAGCAATTAATTGCAAAATTAGCTATTTGTATTTTTGTTCGTGGGATTGTTGCAATTATTGGCATTGACATTTTCTTTGTTTAAAGTAACATAACAAAGGCATATGAGTGATTACTAGAACTCGTCATTAAAATCAAACTTCACAGTGTGTCATGCCCAAAATCTCAGGCAAAGCACAACCAACAATTTTTTTTAAACATTAACATAAAGGTCTACAGTTGCAACTAAGTTTACTAGTTTAGCTAGCACACAAGAGTAAGCAAATGTGACCCTCAAGGGGAATCATTATAAGTGCTGGCTTATCAACATCCCTTGATAGGTCAACCTGAAAAGTATACTAGCTAGTTAAAAGAGTTGTGATGGAGCTTGGTTTAATCTGTCATGATGATGCTGTTCAAACAGTTCTGATTATCCATTAAAGTGTTGTGAGGGGTCCTTAGGGCTACTAGGGTAATGTAGTTAAAATGCGTGTTTAATCTTAGGTTTCATCTTGTTAAGTTTTCTAAGACAAATAAGAGTCTTCCAAAAAGTAATATGAGAGCTTACTCTGAATCACAGACTCATACTATAAAAAGAATCATTACTTGATTCAAAAAATTTATTAATAAAGGAACAAGGGTTTGACAACTCATACGACATCAATTTTAAGCTTATTAAACTTAATAATTATTAATCTTGCATTAGCATGATTCCATAAATTAATCCACAAAGGGTTTTCCGTATAATTTCAATACCCTAGTCTCAACTTATTAAACATATGATTAATATTATATTTAAATTTTAAATTACTATGTAAAAGCATTTTAACAAGGGACTAGATAAATAAAGACCCATTTCTAATCTATTTATTAATTTAAATTAGGGTCACACGTCTAACGACTAGGTTGTTCTTCCCTCAACATATAAATTTCCTTAATCCCTTTGTACATTTATTATGTTTTAATTTTAATTTATTTTAACTAACTAATTTTAATTAGAAAACACCAAATTAAAGTTCCAAGTCCCATAATTAATAATATTAATCTTCCTTATAAATGTATTAATAAACTTTACTATCAAAAACATTTTAAATTTTACATTTTGTCACATATTCTAGATTATCAAGTGCCAATTCTGGTTGAGTATGACAGTTCTGATGACCACGATGTGCCTATATCTCTGAAACTTGAAGTAGTTATGGATGGTGGTCAGGACACTCAGAAGGATGCGACAGAGGTGGAGAATACTTCCCCTGCCAAGGAGTTGACTTTACCAGAGAGGGAGACAGACAATGCCCCTAGTAGTTCTCGGAACATCCCTTTCATCAAAACGGTGAACTTGCAGGAAAGGAATGTTCAATTATTGAGGGATGACATGGATGATAAGATCGATCCCTCCTTTGGGGTTCTTCAAATGGCCAAAGCTGCTTCCATGTACTCCTTCCGGTTAATTAAATGGGTGTTCCAGGAGATCAAGAATTTAAACCTTAAGCATCGTTCTATTGCTGCTAAGATGGACTCTCTGCAGACTCTGCTGGAGTCTTACCCTAAAACTATGGTGGACAAGGTTACTAATGATGAGGATAAAAATGTGCACCAATTACAAGCTAGAATGGAAACCATGGAGAATACCATGAAAAAACACATGCAAGACTACAACAAATTTAGGGGTTCGGCCATGGATTGTTTCCTGACCATTAAGGCTGAGCTGGATACTGGATCCCCCAGTAAAAAACCAAAGGATATCACTGAGAACCTGGAAGATGATGGCCCCGGAAAATGCACTAGATCAGCAAGAAGGAAGAAAATTCATGATAGGATCCAGGAACTCTCAGAGTTCACTGCAGCGATAAAGAAGATATATGAAGTGAAGTAGGAAGTCGACGAGGCTTGCAAGGAGTTTGTCTAGGGCTTTGGTTTCTGGTTCTGGTGGTCTATTTTTTTGCTGGTCTCTGGTTTTTGGTTTATTTCGAGGTTTTTTGTTGTTAGTTTTGGCTTTTGCATACTGGTTTCCAGTCCTGTCTCTTTTTGGAGTGCTTCAATGTTTAAACTTTTATTCTAGCTTGTAAGGGGTTTTGGGTCCCCATTCAAAACCTGGTTTTCCCTGCAATCAAAAACTAAATTATTAAGAAGTTGAACATAATGTTGAGATTTCATGTGTAAATTCTAATTATATATTTCAAAAAATAAAATTATTTACACATATTTTAATAACTTATTTTGATAATTTAGTTGTATTTTTAAGAAGTGACATCTATTCTATAATGTGTAATATTTTTACAAAAAAGAATTAAAATTATAAATTCTTAACATAAATTGGTAATATCAATATCTAGTGCAAAAATAGTTTTTCTTATTTTGTTTTTTTGTTTTTTGTTACATTAAGTGGGGAAGGGCCCCAACCCATTAGAGATCTGGCCAAAACTATCTAAAACCAAACTAGAATAGATCCAATTTAAAAACTGGTGAAACAAGAAAACCAACACAAAACTAGAAAAGCTAGAGGCAACTAAGTTACAAACTAATTTGAATCAAACTTTGTTTCTACTTAATTGACATCCTAATCTAAGGATGTGAAGACTAGTTGGTGGAAAATTTCTTTTTATGTTGCACAACTATCCAAGTAGATCCATTCTTACAATCATAATAGTGTTTATCCATAGAAAAAAGTGGTGGGTCAGTATAAATACATTTAGAATGGGAGACATCATTAGGGAGAACAATATTACTAGGAGAAACATCAGAGGAAACTATGACAACATTGTGAACCACTAAATTTGAAGTAGAAACAATCAGACAAATAGTAGTAGGGAAACAACAACAAAATTAAATGTGCGCTGACAACTAGCAACAATTAAATATGTAGTTGTATGAATGGGGGAAGATGCAATTAGACTAGAAGTGTTGGATTTTGCAACCTCCTTAGCAGGGTTTATAACTGCAAATAACTTCTACAACAATGAGAATAGTAATATTCACTAGGAAAGATATATTATTCTAAAATATTTAACAAATTTATAGTTCTCTTCCTTACATAGGAAGGAGGATGAAAAATCAAGAGTACATAAAGAGACATGTTTCCCAATTGTGTGTGAGAGTAGGTAGGGTAAGTATTGATAACTAGCTTGATGAAAATAATAATGCAACCTAGGAAATATTAAATGACAACTAATAATTTAATATGTTAGTTACTTAAGTTGGACTTAAGCACCATCAATAGGTGAAAACCTATTTTCTCCAACACCCCCCTTAAATCCAACTTAGGGACAAAAATGCAATATGATAATGATGATGAGCCCTCACAACTAGGCCATGTTAGGTACCCATGTATAATCTAATGCAACTAATCTCTTACAAATGGTTAAAATGAGAAACCTCATAGGAAAAAATGCCTCTCTAGAAAAGGGATAATGAAAATAAACATAAATGGGAGGTCTCAACACCAATACCCACCAAAAAATACATCCATCATCAAAATACAAGCAATATCCCCCCTATAGGAGGGAAAGAGAAAGACTACGTAGCCCTCTAATAATAAACAATATCCTAGAAATATGGTAATTGTTTGAAAAGACAAAACAAGATCCAATGCTTACAAACCAATTGCCTTTCCTTAGGAAGAAATGAATCGATATATAGATGTAGGTATGCTTCCCATTCTAGAGAAGCTAGATAAGATTGAAGCATAAAGAATGATGATGATCTTTCATAAAAATGCTCAGGTGCCTCCTTGTCGATGAAATATATAATGATGTCCCATGTCAATCAAACAAATGAGAAGGTTACAAACTAGAACTATGCAGAAGCTAGCACGGAGCAAGATCCAAAAATGAAGATGATGTGATAGCAAGAATGCAATAACTGTTATCAAAGAGGAGATTTAACCCCTCAAATATGTCCTCCAGATCTAAAATGTGAGACTCCAAAAACAATAAACCAATGTCTGGAAAATAGGAATCCTAATAAGGAGGACAAATAGATACCTCATGCAATGAAGAACTAATAATGAGTCTGTCATCCAAGTTTGAAAGACAATTATACTCCTACTAATTAGGAATGATAAAAGTGTCAAATGACTCTAGATATGGAGTCAATGGAAGTAAAGGTGGATCAGTTATCTCTGAAGAAGTATCATGAACATCAGAAGAAACATCATGCTCATATGAAATCTCAAATTATATAAAAGTATCTTAGTCATAGATTATCCTTGCTAAAGGATGAAGATGCACACTATGAATGAAAACGTATCAAGATCGCCATATAGCTCCCAAATGTGGGTCCAAAGAGCATGATGACACTTATAACCAATAACATAATCCAAGATGTCATCATCTACATGTATACCAATACCTCATAGGACACGATTTCTCTTACAATTCCAAGAAAATATCTTACTTGAGGTGTTAGGTGGAGGAATAAGGTCATTCAAATGTGACAACAAATTCAACCAACAAAGATGAGTAATGATATAGTCTCACCATTTTTGTAGTCCACCCTCTTGAAAATAATCAATCAAGGATGAAAGGAAACCCTATTGTGTTGATTCTTTGGAAAACCAAAGATAGTGCCTCATGTATATCTAGAAAATCCAAACATGATAAAAATATCTTATGAGGGTAAAATCAAGCTAAAGATCTAAATTGGTGATGATGGTGGAAAAATGGTGGTGGGCAAAACTAATAGAATCTTGAGAATCAATATATGTGGTGGTTACATGTGTCACATAAACTTCAAACGTGCTACGAAACAAATGAAGAAGTCCACCAAGTGCTCCAAAGTCCATGATGGAAACACATGAGAATTTTCTTACACCATGAAAATGAGGATCTCAAACATCTATGGGTAAAAACACTTTTTGAACATAAAATATGAGAAAATTCCCCCTAAAAAAGTGTTCACAAGCATACTTTTTATTTGATCACAAAAAAACGTAGCCTAGAAAAAAAGTGGTTGAAAACACCAACTCCCCATGGCTACTACAAGAACAATACTGAGTAGCCAAATGCTTAAGCCATTAAATCTTAGTTTTTGGAAATACAAAAAGAGTGTTGATGGGCCAATTTACTCTTTCAACCACCATTTTTTATTGTGCAACTTAGATTTAGCCAAAATTAGACAGAAAGAATATATGGTTTAAACCATGGATCAAGTTGATCTTTCATTTCTAAAGCAATTAGAAAAACTATAAAAAAAAACTCCTTAAATTTTCATTTCCACCTTCAAATCACTCCATCACAGACTATATCACCAAACATACTTCCCTCAGGTAATAAAATTTTGGCACCAATAGTTTGAATGAATATTTATAATAATGTTCATAGGGCCAAACAACTTATGGGACCCACAGATAGCCAACAAAAAAAAAGCAAGTGAAAACCAAAAGCAGCGTGTTCCTAACCAAATAGTTTTCTTTCTCCTTCTACAACTTGGATCTTCTACTGTGTAGCTTGGTTAGGAAATCTACAACCCTTATGATCTATTCTTCTTCAAACAAATTTATCAAGGTGTTCACTTTTCGTTTATTAATGTAATTCACGCAAATATCCTTGTAGGATGAGAACTCTATGATGTAATGTTATTCTATCTTCATCAATTCTTGAGTATAATAACAAAATTTTTTGTCTTCCCACTCTTCTTTAGGTAGCGCTGGTCAAAATAATAGGCCCAAACTAGCAAGTGGGTAGGGCCAAAGACAACACAAGAACCATACTAGAGAAGAGAGAACTTGCACCAATATGGGAGGCATGCATTTTGTTTTACAAATTTAAAATTAGGAACATATATATGTTGATGATCACTATTTAAAGTTGCAACTTCTGCAAACATTACCAAACAAAAGGAGCAAAGAAAATCAATAATAAGGAAAAGTAGAAATTTTTCTAAAATACATGGTGACTATAAGAATGACACTACCTTTGAACACTTTTTTTCAAAAGTAGCCACCTTAAATAAATTAGTAGCATGCAAGATTTTCTTTAGTAAATCTACAAAAAAAGCCTTGCGAATTGAGCCGGAGGAAGTATGGGGATTAGAGGCTCCAACACCCATCTTCCCTAGAGGTGAAGACTTAGTTGAAATCAGAGAAGAAACCAAAGAGGGACCCAGATCTAGAGTACTTGACTTAAGAGTTTCTCATCGACAAGGTTCCAACCACCTCCATCTCAAAATCAGCATCACACCGAGAAGAACTGCCACAAGGCGAAGAGAGATCCACCACCAAATCTAGCAAGGGTTCAAATATTTAGTAGAAGAGTGAGTGGTAGGAAAGGGATGGAAAGAGGAATTTGAAAATAGAAATACATAGGTGTGTGCAAGAAATAATTTGCACATACTAGCACCAGTTTACCAAGATAAATTGCAATAGAATCATAAGTACATGGTGACTATATAGGAATGACACTACCTTGAACACTGTTTCAAAAGTAGCCACCTTGAATAAATTAGTAGCCTGCAAGATTTTCTTTAGTAAATCTACGAAAGAAGCCTTGTGACTTGAGCCAGAGGCACCATGGGGAGTAGAGGCTCCAACACCCATCTTCCCTAGAGGTGAAGACTTACTCACAATTAGAGAGAACCAAAGAGGGACCCAAATCTAGAGCACTTGACTTAAGAGTTTCTCATCAACAAGGTTCCAACCACCTCCATCTCAAGATCAACATCACACAAAGAAGAACCACCACAAGGCGAAGAGAGATCCACTACCAAATCTAGCAGGGGGAAATATGCAGTAGAAGAATGAGTAGTAGGGAGGGATGGAAGGAGGAATTTGAAACTAGCAATACGTAGGTGTGTGTAGGAAACATAATGAATGAATGTGTTATTCTTCTTAATTTTAGTTACATATTTATTATTAGTTTTTGAAGTGAGATTGAGTATAAGAATCTTTCTCTCCCTCTTTCCTTCCATACATACATAGATACATGCATACATATCCAATTTAATTTGTTATCATTGTATCAAGAAAATTAATACCTAGTACAAAAAAATATTTTTTATTTTTTATTAATTTTCAAAGTGATACTTATTATAATTTAGATATCTATATTACACACAAAAAAAATAAATTTGTTTATGCACAAAATAAATTATTTTTTACAAGGATATCATTATCTAGTACACATATTTTTTAGACTTTTTTTTAATTTTCTATTTTGTAGTACAGTTTGGAATGACGTCCATGACTTGATGGTATTGTTCAGTCAGCTGAGGCACATCATTAAGTCTTCAGAAAAATCACCCAACATGGCCGAAGAATCTCCACCTCGGATGATGTGTGTTCCGTTCATGAAAATATCATGGAATTAAACTGCAGAATTATTTTCCATGTTCATGAGGAACACTGAAAATTGAAGGAGACCGCACATCCTTTCCCCATTACGAAGCAACTTATAATGGAAAGAATTTCAGCATTGGTTTAGAGGTGAGAAGCTTCTGGGCAGGTGTTATTGAGAATATTTCAAAAGAGAGGAGGTACATTGAATATATTAAAGCAAGCATTCACGCGGTCAGCAAAAGTTTCAGCTTATAGTCGTTATCCCTTTATGCCACTTTTGTCATACGAGCGAAATTCCGGGAAATTCCAATTGGGCATTGATTATTATTATTTAATGACCAGTTTGTGGAGGCAGCGTGCAAAAGATTTGACTGAGAAAGTGCAAATTTACACATTCCTCTTTTGAAGAGCAAAATTAAAACGTAAAGCAACCACCAACAAATTCAACGACCAAAACTGAGTAATGATTTTGTCTCACCATTTTTGGTAGTCCCCCCTCTTGAAAACAATCAATGAAGGATGAAAGGAAATCCCTATTGTGACGATTCTTCCGGAAACGAAAGATAGTGCCTCATCATGTATATCTAGAAACTCCAAACATGATAAAAATAGCTTATGAGGCTAAAATCAAGCTGAAGATCTAAATTGATGATGGTGGTCGAACAATGTTAGTGGCGTAAAATAATAAAAGCTTGAGAATCAGTATATGTAACCAATATATGTGGTGGTTACATGTGCCGCATCAACTTCAAATGTGCTATCAAACAAATGAAGAAGTCCACCAAATGCTCCAAAGTTCATGATGGAAACACGTGAGCATTTTCTTACACCATGAAAAGGAGGATCTCAACATATATTTTCTCCTTAAGCATTCAAATTTTTAATGTAGCACAAATCAAAAACACTATAATACGACTACTCTACTCAAGTTAATTCGTTAATGTAATTCCATTTCTACATATAGATAATACGTATAAGCTTAGATTCTCTCATACATAATAGTAAACTCATGATATATAAGCTTATGTCAATAAATGAGATGCAGAAAAAAAAACTTGTTTCTCAATCTAAAATTAAAAAGTGTTGGAATATGAAGATAGGTGCCCTAGTCATGCTCAAGCTCAAAATACAGTACGATGGTCGTTAATCTGTGCAAGGCAACATATTAAGGAAAATACACAAACTGTTAAATCAAAGCGAAGAAAAATGTTGTTAATATGACCATTTCTATAAGAAAAATTGTTAGACTTGCTTCCCACTCGTCTCGGCACTTTTTAGTTTCGCTCGTCTACAGAAGAAACGTGTAAATTTGGATGGCCATCGTTATCATAATCAGCCTGTGCCAATAAAATTCATTGGTCAATCAATAATAATTAACATCCAATTGAAATTTCATGGAATCTGAAAGGTACGTGGAATCTTTGCTGACTGCACGCACGCTTATGTTTAACAGTTTCCATGCACTTCGTCTCTTTTGGAAGTTTTCTAAATAACAAGACGCCTGGAAACTTCCCTAGTCTAAATCAATGGTGAAGTTCTAAAAGTTGCTTCGTAATCAATACTGAGAATTTTGTTAGTACAAATCGTCTTTATTATAGCTAGAATAAAGTTTTCTTTTACTATAGTTACTGAATTAGATAGTACAGGGTATGAAATCTCTTTTATTATGGTTAGAATTAAGTTTTCTTTGATCACCTTGGAATTTCATTTCATAAAAGTTACATAAATCTATAAACATTTATTTTGAAAATTTAAAATAAATTTTTTATTTAATTTTGGATATGTAATACAGTAGTGAGATTTTTCAATCTATAATTAGAAACTAGTTTTATTTCTTTTATTTGTGATCTTACTCTAAAAAATGACCTCACAATCATATGCTAACACTTAGAATTTTAGATCCACCCTTAGATTTAGATCTATCTTTAGACTTATCCATACCCTACTTTTACTTACTACCACATTTTTCCTTCTAGACATTGCTCTAATATTCAATGCCTCTATTAAACTATCGTCATTCCACTTCCCTCGCCTCTCTTATAAGAAAGGTAACAAGAGGGACATATAATTTTAGATATACAGTACAACCACAAAGAGATTATAAGCGATTATAAAATATGATTTTCCTTGCTCTATACCACTATTAGGCCAAGTCTGATAAGCAAGGGAATAATTGGTGCAATCTTATTGTTTGAAAATGAAGTTTAGACAGTCATTAAATAATTGAATTGTCTAAACAGTTAAAATGGAAATTACCAAAACTTTAAAAACAAGTCAATTTAATCTAAAAGATTGTCCTGAAACACATCTGCCATGTTGAAGTATTTAGTAATTCCTCCCACTTGCATTGTTCTATACTTTAGTTTTTTAGTCTTTGTATTAGCTTTTTAAGATTTAGCTTTTGGTTTTAAAAGCAATAATGCAAGATTTGCATGATAAAATTAGATGTATCTAAGACTTCTATATGAGGAGACAGTTGTAATTGAGTCATTATCAATTAATTTGATCCTTGATCATTTGATCAAGAAGCTCTTATAATCTCTTGAATCAATAGAATAATTTCTTTGTTTTACAATTTTGTATTTCTTTCATTCCACACACTATTGACCATACAATTGACCATACAAGATTGTTGTTGTTCAAAAATTGGGAATTAAAAGAGTACGCATAGTATTAACAGAAACCCTTTATTGAAATATTTTTTTTAACAAAACTGTTTCAGGACATGCGAAATTATGAGTCCCCCGTTTCGCAACCAGACTTTGACTACCACGTAAACACCGCTTCTGTTGTCATGTGAGGACTCTTAGCTCCCTGTAAGAACACTCTTCACCGCTCTCTTAATCTGTTTCGTCTCCCATACTTCTCCCTACATCACGCATTACCCAAGCACAGCTTTTCAATATCAACATCCAATCTAAGTTCAACTATTAATACCCGAAAAAAAAAAAAGTGTACAAGGCAGTACCTTTGTTTTCCTGCGTATTGTGCCCTCAATTAGTTGGTTTTCTGAGCCCAACTCCCTCCATTGGATTCTCACTACCTTCAATTCCATTTCTCTCAACCTCTTCTCCACTCTAACAATGCCCTCCATCCGATTACTATTCGATGATATCTTTTTCATGCTTATTTCAATCATCGCTTCATCTGGAATGCTGGTTTTTTCAATTAGTACATCAGCTTCTTCACATATACAATGCTTCAATTCATCTCTTCTTGAGTCTTCTTCACAGCAATAAGATAAGCTACTAGAGTTCTCTCTAACTGCATTCGTTAGGCTTTGATTCAGCTGCTCAAGCTCTTGTATGCGAAGCTTCTGCCGATTCAGCTCCATAATAGCATTTGTCAGTGTTGACATTTTATCAACTTTCTGCAACCACACATTTGGAACACCATATTGTCATCAAAATGTAAATAAAGCCAGGAAACCAGTAACAACAAAAGGAAACCTATAACAAAAAATGAAAAAAATCCTACCTTGGGATTGTGAGGAAGAAGGGAACGTAAAGCCAAGAACTGCTGACTGAGTTTAGTTCTCCTGTTGCGTTCAGCAAGCTTATGTGTAAAAGCATAAGATTCCTCTACCAACCCATCATTTGCTTCCCACCTTGACTTATCTCTGTTATTTTTATACGTCCTCCGTAGAAAATCGAAGCATCTCTTAAGCAATTTCTGTTTCGGTGCAGGTGCCAAACACAATTGGACTTCCTTTCTGGACTGTTTCCTGTAACTCCTGAATGCACTATTTGGTATTGATGTACAATGGGTATCAAGATTATTACCAAATAATCCATATTGTAGAGAGGAGATTGAGATCTGTGGAATATGGTATTGTTGACTCAGCTGAGGCACATCAGGAAAGTCCTGACGAGGCCAAAGACTATCTGTAATATCCTCAGAAAAATCAGCCAACATGGCCGAAGAATGTACACCTGCAATGATGTCTGTTCCTGCCATGAAAATATCATCTTCCATTAAATTGCCGGAGATCTCGCACATATGTGCAGAATTATTTAACATGTTCGTGATGAGCACTGATAATAGAAGGAGACTGCACATCCTTTCCCCCATTACGAAGCAACTTATAATAGAAAGAATTTCACCGTTGGTTAAGAGGAGAGAAGCTTCTGGGCCGCGTGCAAAAGATTTGACTGCGAAGTGCAGACTGACGATTCAAATTTGCACATTTCTTTCTTTGAAGAGCAAATTAAAAACGTGCGACTATATTTTCTTTGAAAGTTGCCTCGAACAAGATAACGGCTTTTTCAAACAAGTAAACTATAAAAATAATTTGGAGTTTTATTGAGGTAACGTTCAAAATATTTGACTGCGGCCAAAAGAGAAGCTTCAGGCTGATGGCGACGCAAATTTGTCCCTTTTAACCGTTTTTTTCCCTGTAGACAAGCTTTATTAAAACGTGCCAATACGTACTTGGACTAAGTCAATTGTTTTTCTTCTGGATTTATGAGCGACTAAGTATATCTGAGTGTGGGCGGAATAGGCCGTTGGAAGAGCGCGTTTAGTAGAATGATGAACATGGGTTCCTGAGATTGGTTTTTATTCCATTCTTGTTTCTTTTGCTTAGATTTAATTTTCTCCGTGAACTTTCTCCTTGTTTTGATATTGTTTGGTGCTAGTTTTTCTATGCCTGTACGTCTCAAGGTACACCCATGGCAAGAATTGGAGGTGGTTAACGGAGTTCTTTGGCTTTTTCATTTAAGGATATTGTTTGACCTAACACGGTCACAATTTTGATCTTCAAAATGTTATTCATATGTACATTATGTATTTGATGAAATAATTGATTATTATTTCCATCATCTTGTTTGGGTCATTAATTGACAAGTTATAGTTGATGATATAGTTTATTTGTTATAGAATACTTTGAATTGTAAATTTATGGGTTTTAGAGTTAAAATGTCTTTACACAATGTATATGGAAGTTAGAAGGGTACTGGATATTATCCTAGCAATAAATTATTTATTTTTTGTGGTATTTTTTAAAGTGGCTAATCAAAAAAGTTCTTTTGAGGACACACCTTGTTTTCATAATCAAGTAGCATTATTCATTAAGTCTTGACATGTGAATTTATCTATTTGAGAAGTTTTCATCTTAGTTTGAGTTTGCATCTTCATCTTCTAATGAGAATTAGGGGATTGACTATTTTGCATAATATTGCAGTTGTGTTGGGGAAACCCTTTGTGCTCTCCTCACCACATGCTAGAAGTAAAGGTAGCCATGTGCATTTGTGTCTAGGTGGGAATTGATCTTAATAATCATTTACTTGATTTTGTAGAGATTAGAAGTTTAAATTAGATTTAAAAATGAGTGATCAGACTTTTCCTTTAAGATGCCATGTCTATCATACTTATGGGCACCTTTAGGGAAGTTATTTAAAAAAATATCAAATAATTTTCATTCCTTGTTAGATATCTCTATCGATGAAGTTAATACGAAAAAGAAAGTCTCCACTCATGCAAAATATTTTGAATCAAGGGGGTCTATTCTAGCATAGTGTCATAATAAAGAAAGGATTAGGATGTGGAGGAAAAATGATTCATCTAAGGGTAGTCTAATTTTATATATTTTTATATTCTAGATAAATTTGAGGATTTTGGGAATGAAATGGCGGAGCGGTGGGGAGAGAGGAGAGGTAACCATAGGAGAGACTGGTTTAGGAACGATAGAAGTTTTCCCTTTTAGGGGTATGGGAGGAGATACTTCCATCGCAGATCTAATTACAGGGGCTATTTTGGTGATCATTTTAACAACCTTTCGAAGGACAATGATAAAACCATGGAGATAGATATTCCGGTAGAAATAGCAAAAGATGTTGCGCTTTGGGAAAAGACGGCGGTTATTGGCAGATTTGTGGGAGACAGATTGAGGAGGGAGGACATCAAGAAATGGGTGAAGGAGAATTAGAGTACAGATATAGTCATCAAGTTTATCCCAAGAGGATTTTTTATAGTCATATTTGCAGAAGAAGAGGTTAGGAACAAGATATTGCACAAACAGAGTTGGTCTATGGGACCGATGCATTTATACCTTCAACCTTGGCAACAGAATTTCGACCCTTCTCCTCTGGCTGTTTATCAATCCCCCGTACAGATTAGATTATACAATTTACTGTTGGAATATTGGGGCGATGCCAGTTTGGAATGTATCGGCAGATCCTTGGGTACGCTTCTAGAAGTGGACGAATCGATTGTGGAGAACGATTCGTACCTCTATGCCAGAATGAGGATTGTGGCTATACAAACCATTCCCAAATTTCTAATCCTGAAGAGAGGCAATTGTACATGGCGACAACAAATTGAGGTTGAAACATCTTCACTGGTCTGCGCCCGATGTGGCTTCAAATCTCACTCGGCTGCGAACTATAAGATCTTTGTTCAACCCGCTAAGAAATGGGTTCCGAAAGAAAAATCTCAGAAAATGGTTATAGAAACCGTCAACACTGCTAGTCAGCCTTCCAAGGTAATCCAGCCGGCTTCCCCAGAAGAAGGTGAATGTTCATCGCCGCAACAACAATTCAATATATCTCTGAATAATCTTATACAGAGGGGCCAGAACCAATCGGATTCGGAAGTGGAATATGATAAAATTTCATTGGAGGATAATCTTTCAGGAGATGCTTTGGAAACTATTGAACCAAGGGTCATTAGTCAATCTACCAATGTATTATTGGGCAAAGTGAAAGGAGGTAGAGGTAGGCGATCTAACAGACAACTCAGGGAAGAGTAAGCCAAGTAAAAAGGGATAGTTAGCATTATGGAGTTCATGAAGAAGGCCAAGGGAGGGGGCTCCCTTGGTAATCGATGAAGATTCTATCATGGAATGTCAGGGGTCTTTCCGCCCTTGACAAAAAATGCTTGATTAAACGAGCGTTTTCAAAAATTGCTAGGGGTATATATATCTGTTACAAGAAACTAAATTGAATTTAGACAAAGCCTTTAGTTTCCTATGCTATTGCAATTCCTTGGTGGGTTATTTTCAACCGGCTAATGGCTTGGCTGGTGGATTGGGCATTCTTTGGAATCCCATCACAATTAAGATGCAGGATCTTGATAGACATGACATTTGGATTTTTGTCAGAGTGAATAGTTTGGTTGATAATACTCATTTTTTTCTTTCAATATCTATGGTCCCATTAGAACAGAGGCCAAACAACAGCCTTGGGCTGAGGTGTCAAGTAAAATCTATGGACTTGCGGAGCAACATCTAGTGCTTGCAGGTGACTTTAATGCTCTGTTGGATATGGATGAAAAACTGGGAGGTCTCAAGATGCCGAATCAAGTGATGGAAGACTTTAAGGATTTTGTCTCCCGTCATCAACTTTTTGATGTGATCCCAAATAATGAAAAATTTACGTGGACTCATAGGCGCTCCAACTTTGCCAGAATTTCAGAGAGACTTGACTGATTTCTGATTTCTCCTTCCTGGTTGGAAACGGATACTCATTTGGAATCTAGTATTCTACCCTTGTCATTATCAGATCACTTTCCGATCCAGATGTGTCTTAAGACAGAGCAAAAGCACAAACATGGCAGTTTCAGATTCCAGAATATGTTGTGGAGGGATAAGGATTTTTTAACAAAGCTGGAAATATGGTGGAAGGAAAGCGACATCTTTGAAGGAACTGCAAGTTATACTTTTATCAAGAGACTCAAACTACTCAAATCAAAGATTAAAGAGTGGAATAAAATCTCTTTTAAAAACATTTTCCAAGAGAAAATGAGGGTAGAATCAGAATTGGAGGCACTGAATTGTATAGTTATCAATGCAGGTATGTCTAATATTAAATTTGAAAAAGAAAGATCACTAAGAAATGAATTGGCTGAATTATTGCTCAGGGAAGAAACCTACTGGAAAGATAGATCTAGAGAATTGTGGATTCAAGATGGAGATACAAATACAAAGTTTTTCCATGCTTCTGTCAAATCTAGAAGAGTGGCAAACAACATCAAATAGATTCATGATGAACAGGGGAGTTGCTTTGACTCTGCTGTGGAGATTGAACAAATTGCTATTAGATATTTTCAGGATCTTTTAGGCTAAGCTCACAACCCGGATCATCAACAATCTCCAATTACTCTGGCAGCTTTAGAGAGAGTTGTTATGGAGGAAGACAATTTTATGCTCATGCAACCTTTTACTTTGCTAGAAGTAAAAAAAAGCCACTTTTGATAATCACCCATACAAAGCGGCGGGTCCAGACGGTTTCCCCTCTGAATTTTTCCAAAAGTGTTGGGATTTTATGGGAGAAGACATTTTTAAGGTGGTGGAAGCATTTAGAAGGAAGGGTTGATTTGTCAAAGAAATGAACAATACGGTTATAGCTTTAATTCCAAAAAAGCAGGATTGCACTACAATGAATGAATTTCGTCCGATTTCTCTGTGCAATGCCATATATAAAATTATGTCAAAAGCTTTTGTGAACAGGCTTAAGATCATATTAAATAATATTATCTTAGCTAAACAACATGGCTTCATACCTGGAAGGGAGATTGTGGATAGTATTCTTCTAGCAGGAGAATTGATTCATAGCCTTAATTCTACAAAATAAAAAGGTATGATCGTCAAACTCGACGTTAGCAAAGCATATGATAGAGTAAGATGGCCCTTTCTCTGTGCAATCCTTACTAAACTAGGCTTTAATCACAAGTGGATTAAGTGCATCTCTTTTTGTCTATCCTCGGTTCATTTTTCTCTGTTTGTTAATGGTTCGATATGTGGTTTTTTTCAAGCTACTAATGGGATTAGGCAAGGCAATCCCCTGTCTCCATTCCTATTTGTTATGATGACAGAAGTGTTGGGTAGATTCATTAAGCAATAGAACTACCTTGGTAAATGGAAAGGAATTTTGGTTCACAATAGACTTGCTCCATTTACACATTCACAGTTTGCGGATGATGCAATACTCTTTGGGGAGGCTAACATCATGGAGGCTGCAACCATTAAGGAAGTTTTGGAGATATATGAAAGAGAAACAGGATAAAGTATGAATATATCTAAATCAAAGGTTTTCTTCTTGAACACCTCTCGAAGAAACAAAATTCTCATATCAAATATTTAGGGCTTTGCTCAAGGATCATTCCCTATTACATATTTAGGGATTCCTCTCTATACAGGTTGAGTAGACCCCAATTTATGGGAAGAGATCATTAACAAATGCAAGAAAAAGGCCTCATTATGGCAAAATAAATGGCTCTCGCAACCAATCAGAATCCTCATGGTTAAATCTATTCTTTCTACAATTCCAATTTATTACCTTTCAGTATTCAAACTACCGAACATGGCATGGCAGGGGTTGGATAGTATATTCAAGAAATTTCTATGGGAAGGATCAAAAGAAGTTAGAAAGATCCCACTTATCAGCTGGGACATAGCTTCACTGGCGAAAGTTGATGGGGGGCTGGTCTGAGACAAACTAATCTGCAAAATATCGCATTGGGAGCTAAATTGGTGTGGAAAACTTATTCAACACCAGAGAAGCCGTGGTGTCAAGTTATGAGGGCCAAATATTTAGATTCTTTGGCATCGAAAAGAATCTTAACGATAGAAAATACTCCTAGAGGTTCAATATTCTGGAAACATATTTGGTATTGAAGGCATTTAATCATAGATCATATTTCCTGGAAGATAGGCAATGGTCGACTAGCTAAATTCTGGAGGGACTCTTGGAATGGTGAGCCTCCAATAGAATCATTTTTTATAGATAAAGATTGGATTTATCAAATAGAAGTCAGGGAGGGACCGATGGTTGCTGATTACATGGATACTTTAGGTTGTGGCCCCACGATGGTAAAATGGAGGAAGCTAACTTCTTCGTCGGTTGCGAATGACATTATTCTAGAGGAGATACTAACAAATAGAATAGTACTCCATTCAACTAATGAGGATTCGATTATTTGGTCAACATCCAAATCAGGAAGTTATAAGGTGCAATTAGGCTTCAAACTATAGAGGAAGAGGCAATCTGAGGTGAGGTGGCCTTCTAATCTTTGGTGGGGGAAAGCGCCCTTACCAAAGGCAGGTGCCTTTTTGTGGATAGCCTTGCATGGTAGGATCCTCACAGGCAATAGATTGAAGCATATCAGGATTTTTGGGTCGCATTGGTGCATTCTCAGTAAAAAATCAAAGGAATTGGTGGATCGGCTTCTGCTATGGTGCCCTTATACTAGTAGATGCTGGGATTGATTGTTAGATAAACTACAACTATCCATAACCAGGAATCAAACGCTCTGGGATTTTCTACTGGCTTGGCCATCGGAAGGACAAAAATTTAAATGGGGCTTGATGTGGATAATACGTCCTTCAATTTTGGTTTGGCACATATGGAAGGAGAGGAATCAGAGAATTTTCAAAGAAAATACATTAGAATGTCAGCAAGTCATATCAGGGATTGAGACAGCCATCAGAGAAGTGATTATTTCTAGGACGTTGGGTCACCTTTTCAGGTTTCAGACCAAGTGGGATTCAGATATGGAAAGTAGATGGAATCTTAAGCATATTGGGGATAGCAGAATTTAAAAACAAAAAGGACTAAGGAAGGATATGATTTGGCAGGCCCTGCCAGTAGGTTGGTTCAAACTGAACTTCGACGGAGCATGCAGAGGGAATCCTGGCGAATGTGGAGCTAGAGTCGTCGTCAGAGATGAGAAAGGACAATTGATGTTAGGCATTTCTAAATATGTAGGGATCAGATCTAATAACATGGTAGAGATAGCAGTGCTAGAAACAGGACTCCAATACTGCAAAAATTAAGGATTTGACAAATTGATCATAGAAGGAGATTCACAGATTATTTTAAACAGGGTTTTGAAAGAACGCTTTAACAATTGGAAGTTAGATGCGTGGATCCCCAAGATTAAAGAGGCCTTACTAAATTTATCAGCCTACAGAATCCAACATGTGTTCAGAGAAGGCAACAAGATAGCGGACTTCATGGCTAATATGGGGATAGACATCAAATTAGAAAAATTCTTTGATAGCCAGATACAGATCCCACAGGATTTGCAAGTACTCCTAACATCTGAACTTTTTTCTAGCCCGAGAACACGCATAGGATAGACCGGTTACTTTTTGAGATTTGGTAGGAACAACAGAGTACATAACTTCAGTAGATTCCCTCGTGACATGTCCTTAGAATCACTCATGGAGTTTTTATCATAAACAGAGAATGATCTTATCCGAATTTGAAAAACTATATAGGAGGGGTCGAGACCGTAGGGTGGCCAAAGAAAGATGGCTCATTTGGGCATTTCATGCAAATGCACTCAGGTGGAGCGACTGGAGGAGACACCAGAGATGCAAATAAGTCAGATATTCTCCCAAGCAAATGAGCGTGAGCAGGCAACGGTGGTGATCCTACTGGGTGGCAATTACTGGACTGGGGGACATGTCCACGATGGCAAATTGGTTTGTGACCTCTTTTTGCCGATCATAAAAGTGTTGGTGCCTACGGTATATGTCACTGGAATGGTTCGCAGGATGATCAAGGAGGAGATGTACCAGGAAGTTTCCTGGGTGCTAGACCTGTTGAATCTGAGCATTAACATTGGCGGACTGATGAATTATTTTTTTTTCAAAGCAAAGAACAAGAAGACCTTGATGATAAAAGCTTGGCCCATATTCAAAAAATGCATTGTGGAGGATTTTGATATGGCAAAATTTGTGACAATCTGTGGAGAAAATGAAACACTATTCCCGGAAGAGCTGGTTTCTAGGTTGACAGATATTGGGAATGGAATAGCATATATGTATAACTAAGTTAGGTGTTATATTGTCGTTACTTTCAGTTAGGTTCTGTAAGAAGGGTTTCCTCTACATAAGTATGTATTTTCACTATTTTATGCAATAGAAAGGGTACTAGCCCCTTAGGCAGAAGCTTAATTAAAATAAAAAATAAAAAAATTTGAGGATTTTGATTAGGAAGATTTTAACTAATTATGATTTGTCTATACTTCCCAATTTTTTGTCACTTTCACTTCTAGAAGATCAAAATTTATGGAATGTGGATGTGTCACAAAAGGGAAGAAACTCCTCTTTCTTGAGATTATATTGAGAAAATTAAGTTGAAGTTATGTGATCAACTCAAATTTTGCAATTTATATTTTGACAATTGTTCCATTTAAAGATTTTACAAACAATTTGATGCTATAATATCTTCAAGATATTGATACTCCAAAATTTTAATATCAACAAATTGAAAATTTAAATCTACAATTCTCTTTCCTTCCTCAAGTTGAACTTTCAAATTGGTGATTGCTTCTTTTGACTATCTAATTTTGATCTTAAGCTCTTCATTTTCTTTGTTTGCTACATTCAAATCTTATAAGTTCTCCTTCAAAGTCAATATCACAATCTTTTTCACTGAAGTGATTATGTTCATATCATCTTCTAAATGATTAGATAGTGCATTAGACCCCATGTGTTCCATTCCAAGATCTACATTAGTTGTTAGGTTTTACAAAGGAACCTTACTCTAGTACTTGACAGACTTTTAGCTAATGAATTTGTTTATTTAAGTACATTGTCATTATGATTGTGCGTGTATGCGAACATCTACTAGTTATTTTTGTTTTCGCCCATAAGATATCCTATAAGACCTACAAACAAGTTCATCACTGCATTATGCCTCGAGGCTATCTGCAATCATTTTGTAAATTTCTCAAAGTGGCTAACAAACACTAGCTTCTAAGCCCCAAACAAGAAGGAAATAACCCTAACTCTGTTGTAGTTTTCTTCTTAAAAGTTCAATGTGATAATGATGAAATAGTTACATTTGATTCAGAAGAGGTGAATGCGAAGTGATGGAAAATTCAAAGATGATGTATGAATATGCAGAATTTGTAGTGACAAATAAATATACACAATATGCATGTATTAGGATTTGCATACCATGGCAAGACTGATGGTGTATGAATAAAGGGCAGGAACTGTCATCGTGTGTTGAGCGTAGCAGGGTCCTCGTCTTGTTTAAATGGTTCTAAGATATCATTTAGAGTCAACCCAAAACCCAGAAGATGATTTCAAATTCCACCTATTGGGTGGGAAGATAGTGCCACCAATTTTGATGCCTAAACTAGATTTTGATCTCTGAAACCCGAATTGTAGTTTAGTGTCCCAAACGACGGACTTGGCAAAAAAGTGGAAGTTTTGCACCCAATTCTATCCCAATTCCACCAACCAAATAGGGCCTAAGATAAGGAGTGTAACAACTCTCAATTATCTCGTAAGCCAAAGTACATTCCACCTTGTACTACTAATATATTTTTTTTAAAAAAAAATTTACATGGGTATTCCCGCGACCTAGTCTAGTGTACTACTAATATCTTTGTCATTTCTCATGAAAGAAACATCATAATTATTATGGGGTTTTTTAAAAATATTTTATAAAATTTAAATATTTGTAAGAACCAAAATCATAGTCTTATTGGACTATGTAGTATTGTATTATTAAATTAGAATATTGATAAAATTTAATTTGATCAGAATATACAAGATGAATGTAATGATTTATTGTAAATATTTATATATATACTTGTCATTTCTTGTTATCATGATCAAGTTGTTAGATACATTTATTTTTGTTGGCTATCTATGGGTCTCATAGGTTTTTTGGCCCTATGGACATTATTAAAAATATTCATTCATACCATCGGTGTCAAAATTTTATTATCTGAGGAAAGTGTGTTTGGTGATATAGTATGTGATGGAGTAATTTGATGGTGGCAGTGAAAATTTAAGGAGTTTTAATAGTTTTTCTAATTTCTTTTTGAAATTAAAGATTAGCTTGATCCATGGTTTAAACCTATACGCCTCTCTCTCTGGATTCCCATAGCTTTCCAAGGGCGGGGGTTAGTAGCAAAGGTTTACAAGTGAATGCAAATCAAGTACACAATGACTACTAAATGAATAATAGAAACGTGAGAAATAAAATGTACAAACAAGAGAAAGGAAGACAAGTAAATGAAAACCCCTCGATGCTTGAAGCTTCTATTGTTTCTCTCTACTCCTTCTGAAATGTTGTTCTTGATGCTCAGTATTGGCGGGGCAGCGTCTATGACTTGAGAAGCGTCGAGAATTTGATATTTGAAATGTGTGT
>MU223665.1:367874-380902 GCA_018584345.1 Thuja plicata
TTGCAGCTCTAGTAACATCACTTCCAACAATCTCCCAGTACTCCTGGAAGAAAGCAGGGGGGAATCCGTCAGGTCCGGGGGCTTTGTAGCCTCCCATATCAAAAACCGCCTTCCTAACTTCCTCATCCTCAACCCTCTTCATGATTATGTCGTTATCCCCTTGAGTGATAGCACACTGGATTTGTTCCAGAAGCAGGTTTTGAATGTGATCTGGGCAGTCGGGACCCCTTTCAGAATATAGGTCCATAAAGTACTGCACCGCAACCTGGTTAATTTTTTCCTTTTCTTTAACCACATTCCCCCCCTCATCTAGAAGGGAGGAGATGGTATTTCTCTTCTTGTGAATACAAGCAGACCTGTTGAAGAAATTTGTGTTCCTGTCTCCCTCAATAAGCCACTGAATTCTGGATCTCTGCTTCCAGTAAACTTCCTCCCTTTTCAATGCTTCCTACCACTTAAGTCTTGTCTTCTCTTCCTCCTCTTGTACCTTCGGTAAGAAGCACCTAGAAGCTAGCTGAGCCTCGAGGGAAACCAAATAATCCGTTAGTTCGGTTTTCTCCTTACGCCAATCACCAAAGTTATGTTTGCTCCATCCTTTGACTTCCCTCCTGATAATTTCCACTTTCTGAGCTATCCTAAACATAGCAGTGCCCCTGATATTAGTCTTCCACCAGAAGTTCACCTGATCCTTAAACGAGGGGTGGGAGCACCACATTATTTCAAATCTGAAGGGCGACAGGTTAACTCTAGGTGAGTCCGCCCAGCAAAGCAAAAGGGGGTTGTGGTTAGAGGTAGTTCTAGGGAGAGCCGTCAAGGTGGAGTTTAGGCAGAGATTCCAAGAAGGATTGGCCAGGATCCTATCAAGTCTCACCTGGATAAGATGAGAACCTTTTCTGTTGTTGGACCAGGTGAACGGTTCACCATTCAGGGCAAGGTCGAGAAGGCCAGTGGAAGAAATAAATTCTGCCAAATCTCCCATACTGTCAAAGAAATCAATAAGCCTGCCACACTTCTCTGAAGGGTACAGGGGAGTGTTAAAATCACCAGCCAAAAGACAGTTCGCAGAGCCAACAGAGTCCATCTGAAGTTCCAATTTGTTCCATAGAGTGGCACGCGCGTGTCTGGTGTTCGGAGCATAGATATTAAACGAGGTCCATTCGACACCAGATTTCCTAAAGGTGACCGCCAGGTAGTTTGGGGAGGAGCTAACCAACTGCCCCGTTAATCTAGTCAGGTTCCAGAGAGTGGCTATACCACCTGACGCGCCCACTGCTTCAGAATAATAGAACTCAGCTCCAGGCCAAAGAAGTGGCACCAGAGTAGTAAAGGACCTAGCAGACATTTTTACTTCTTGCAGAAGAATAATCTCCAACTTTAGATAAAAAATATAGTGTTTAACAACCGTTTGTTTGAGGCCGCTGTTCAAACCCCTCACATTCCAAGAGAGGCAGTTCATCTCTTACTTTTGAAGCTAGCTTCCAGGGTCTGTTTCCTTCCTGCCGCAACCTCCCTTGTGGATCCTTTCGATCTCCTCACTCTTTTTGAGGGTCTTCCTCTTGGAGTATCCACTCCCACATCTGCCTTTTTATTCTTGGTTTTCCTTTTCTGAGTTTTCCATTCCCCTGTCTCATCCTCAGAGCCATCAGATGAGCTGAGGGTGCTTCTCAGATCCCCCTTAGGGGTATTTTTGGTTATTCTTAATGGGTTAGCCAGTTCCAGGGCTACCACAATATCAGGTTGTTCTTTTTTATCCAGGAGGGATTGGCTCCCCGCCTGGGGAGGAGTCACGGTTTGGGCAGGTTCAGACGCCTTCTCTAATATAGGGTGGGTCTCCTGGACTAAAATGGCAAGGGGCTCCTCCGAAGCCCCACCAGCCAGTAACCGGGGGGAGACAATCTCACCATCTTCCGGAGCCAGAACTCCAAGAGTAGTAATTTGGACTCCAGGAGTCAGCACATCTGGAGCACTCTTCTCAGCCTCCAAGGGTGGCATATTCGCCACCGGCTCCTCCAACACCTCAGGCTGGGGGGTCACAGCAAGGCCCTTATCTTTGTTTTGCTGCTTCTTTTCTGAAAAATTAGCCTTGCAGGAGTCACTAGAGTGTCCTCTTCGTTCACACTTTCCACAAAACAGGGTAGCATTCTCATAGACCAGAGCTTGGGTCCATCTACCCAGTTTGGATTTCAACATAACAAAGTTGGGCAGAACTTTGTTCACATTGACATTCACGCAGAAACGAGCAAACACAAGCCTAGATTTAGATCTTGTTACCTGGTCCGTTGTTATGAAAGCACCGAAGGAATCCCCAGTCCATCAGAAAACTTGTTCATCCCAATACTCCAGTGGGAGGCCTGGGAGGCGAACCCAAATAGGGGCTGACCTAGCAAGGTCCGTTGCCGGATTGAAACCTGGTTTCCACTTCGCAAGGGCAAGGAAGTGTTTTCCATAGACCCATGAGCCAGATAACACTCTGGTCATATCCTCCATAGTGGTGAATCTAAACAGAAAGAGCCCACCCGGCATGGCCGAAACCAGGGCTGAACCCTTGATCTTCCACTGAATAGCAACCCACTTTCGGACCATCTCAATGGAAGGGCGGAAGTCAAAGAATCTTCCCACTAGAGCCAACTGGAAATCCGCCATTGTGCGATTTACAACAGAGTCCGGGAGGGACAGTTCTGCACCTTCTTCTGTCTGCACAAAATCCACTAAAAGGTCCTGTAAAGATTATTGAGCATCCCCAACAAGAGCCCCTTTCCAGTTAGGTTTAGGAGACTCAACAGAAGAAGACGACGACTTTTGGGAGTCCCCCGTTGACTCTGGCACAATGCACGTGATCTGGGGTCCATCCGGACCAGCAGGTGCGTCTGCCAAGAGGGCAGCATCTCCCCCCGGGGAGGCGGGGATGGGGTCCTCAATTTGAAAACGGCTTGGGCGGGAAAGCACAGGAGCGCAGGAGTTGCAGAGCGGTGTTAGAGAGAAACTTTAATGGGGAAAATAAATAGGTCAAGATGTTGACAATTGATATAGTGAATAATAATTTTCAATAGAGTTTAAGAGATTATGTTGAGAAATTGAAATATATAATACAAATTCATATGCCCCTAAATAGAATATAATTGTAAAAACATTAATATAATATTGATAGAGAGAGTTAGAAATATACTTTGTATATATAGATTATAATATAAATTATTAATGAAGATAGATAATTCTACATGATGTAAAGTTAACAAGACTCCTACAAACCATTGTGAAGTTTAGATGGAGAAGATGCACATCTTCAATTTTAAGTGATTATAGAATATGATTTTTGTGTTATCTATACCACTTTTAGGGCAAGTTTGATAAGCAAGGGAATAACTGTGTAGTCTGATTGTTTTCCAAATCAATAAATAGTTGAATTGTCAAAATAATTAAAAGGAAATTTACCAAAACTTTAAAATAAAACAAATTTAATCAAAAATATTCTCGTCAAATATATTGACATGTTGGAATATTTAGTAATATGGTATCATGCACCTAATGGTCACAGAGAAGAATCATAGGAAATCATAATGACAATGGAAGGGTGTGCATCATTTTGACTCCACAACGAACAAAGGGTCATTAAAGAAGAAGACTGAACCAAAATCACAATCAATAGATTATGGTTTCCCTTAACAATTGTATAGTATTCTTGTGGAAGTCAGTTCTACAAGAAAACGTTGATGGAGCATTCTTCTGATTTCTTTTCCACTAAGCTACCATCTCTATTATTCTTTACAATTCTCTACATCCTATCTATTCACATGATTATTTTATGCTCATGTCTATAAATAGAAACCTGAATAATACATGAAATCACCATGGTTAAGCTACTTTTGTTGTTGTAGGAAAGGAGGGAAGAGAACTGGAAACATTACACAAAAAATTAATTGTCTAAATCAATTGTCATTGTTTATAGGAGAGTTGAAAGAGTGATTAAATACAAGGAATAGGTAGAAGTAATATAGTTAATACTATTTGATTCTATACATATCTTGAAAGGTGTGATCGAAAAAGAAATGATTAAAAATAACGTGTCAAAAATATAATTAAACGAGTTAACATTACTCAAAAAACACACAACCTTTTGTGGAGAGAGATGATAAAAAAAGGGGTTGGTTTGTGAATCAATATTGGAAGTGATAAATGAGGTTGGGGAATCGAGGATTGATAGATATAAGAAAGCATGAAATTAATCAATTTTAAATGGCAACACATATTTTTATTTGTCTAGAAAACTATCTTAGATCATATCAGTTAACAATTTCTGGTTTTGATTGATTGTGTCTAGAAAACTATCTTAGATCATTTCTATGCTTTGTTCTCTGCAGGGTGTTATTAATGAATCGCACTTGATAATTTGTTGAAAAGACCATTGTTCGTGTAAGTCAAATATGGATTACATGCGACTATCTAGCTAGTGACATGGTAAGGAAAAGACAGGAGGTATCTACAATTAATATCCTCAATCGTAAATGAGGTCAGGGAAGGGAGGACTGAAAGAGGTCTTGAAACATTAAAAAATGAAATTTTGACGGCAAGAACTGGCAGTGATGTCTATCTAGCCTATTAAATCTATTAGATTTGACATTTTATTAATTAAAATAAAGTTGCAGACAAGTTGCGTTGTGTTTTTTTAATTTAATTAATAAATACAAATATGCTATCAAATATGGTGGATTTAATTAATTGGATAGGCATTTCGAGAACTAGCGGGGTCGTTATTAATGAAACACACTTGATAAATAGTGGAAAATGCATTTATTGGTGTGAATGAAAATTCACTCGTGTTGAATATGGATCCTTGTAGAAGATACAAACTATTAATATGAGTATTGGTCATTTAGATCAATTAATTATGCATTAAGAGAAAACATAAATATAAAATAAAATCAAATTAGCAAAGTGTAGTGAGACAATTTTGTAAATTAGAAACTTATAAATTTGTGGACTGAGGCGACAATTGGGTCAGAAACAATTTTGAAAACTTCCTAGCTAAAAAGAGAACTCATACCCTTGTGGAAGTTGAGTTTTAAACAACAAGTGATGTTACACATCTGTGAAGTAAAAGTGACAGATATTCAATTTAATAAAACATAGAGTTTTTTACGCTATATATTTTGTAACTTCTTTGCATTGAGAGAAAACATAAATATAAAATAAAATGTGATTAACAAAGTGTAGTAAGACGATTTTGTAAATTAGAGATTTGTAAATTATTAGACTGAGGCGATAGTTGGGTGAGAAACAATTTTCAAAACTTCCCAACTAAAGAGAGAACTCACACCCTCGTGGAAGTTGAGAATTCAACAAGTGATGTTCATATGTGAAGGAAAAATTAGATATATTTAAAATAAAACTTAGAGTTTGTTACATTATATATTATGTGAAATTTTTCTAGATTTGATTGTGTGAAAAAATTATTATTAATGTTTTGGATCACACTCTGTGATACATCATTAGGATGCAAATATTAATGAGCATCTACAGGAAATAGGACATCAAGTATTACTTAAACTTACAATTCAAATAGAAGTGATTGGTGCAACTACAAAAGGAATAACCCTAAGTCTGTACGAGGTTGAGTATATTAATTTTATACTAGTAATAAATTATAATGATAAATGAATTATTGCATACTTCACCAATAACATTCTTTCCAATCTGTCCATTATAAGTTAAACTGGTATGAGTCTATCCTTGCATGAAAACAACATATGGATCATTTTTCCTGGGGTGTCATGATGAACTTGCCCAAATTCATGACATTTGAAGCATTTATATGAACTTGCATTGCCAAGTGCAAGATGTGATATTTCATGACATAATTTATCCATTCATTGTTGGCCCTACTATTGATGGAGCATTGTTAGAAGCTTTAGTTCTTCTACCATAATAGTTGAAAATAAATTTTGTGTTTGTTATCATTCATTTGAGTTTTGATAATTCCTCTGCCTCATCATCATCTACATCAGTGTCTAGAAGTTGTCTTCCTCGTTGCCTTCTATAGACAGGCTTATTGCTAGGAAGAAGAAGAATATGAACCCCAAATGAAAACTTCCTAGAAAAGTGATCGACTTCTGATCCATCGTAATATTAGGGAAAAGTGTGATTGGAAGAGAGGTTTCTTCTGACATTCTTTCCAATTATGTCCATCATATCTCTCACTATAATTCATATGGCCTTGTTTTGGAAAGTACATAAATCCAAGTAGCATAGTTTACTACAATTATTCCTTGTCATTATGATTCTAACTAATAACCAAGTTAGAAGGAAAGATAAACATAGATCAATATTATGATGTGACCAATAGTGGCATTTATAGAAAAATTATTTATGCTATTTGGCCATAAAGGATATGGTGTCATTATTAATTAGAAGCAAAGCATTTAATATCCTAAATATATTGTAATTTGTTCATGTTGATTTTTTGAATAGTGCAAATGGTAGTAGTCATGCTTCCATATGTACAATCACGTCAATAAACATTTTCCCACTTGAAAGTGGAGTCGCTCTTCAAAACTTGTAAAATACATAGCCAGTGTAATATTTTCCCTCCAAAATTATCTTTTAAGAAAAATATGAAATTAAATGTTTGACAATTGGCAAAAGTAATTCCTATATTGGTGGGGAATTTTTTAGCCCCACTCATTTTAACCCACTTATTCTAGGGTGTCATGGAGGGGACCTTCCTATCTTCCTTAGAAATAGAGCTAAAGCCCCACTCATGAGACCCCTACCTTAAATATGCAACACTAAAAAGTAGCAGCTCCTATTTTGAAGGATAAGATTCCAAATAATCTTGTAGCCAAACAATGTTTTTATTCATGGAACTATCTTCTTTCTAAAAAATAGAGCTTAAGCTTCCCTCATGAGACCCTTTCCAAAGAGTGTGAAAAAAGGACATAGAGAATTTGGTTTGAAATTTTTGGAAGAGTAACAAAACTTTGAAAAGTAGTCGTGTTGGATTAACCCCATTTCATTGATAACATAGTTTAAAATAAATTATTGGATGTTGACATTGGTTACAAAATTAAAGTCCAACGCCATTGCAAGAAACAAAAACTATAAAGAAAGTATGTGACATAAATTTGGGTCCTTGGAAAAGATAGTTCAATAAGGAAGTAGGTAAATTGTAGAAAAAATGGATTTAAAAAAATGGGGAATACACTACAGACATTTATAAGATTATATGAAAAAAATTATCTTTAACATGTTTTGTCTATAGTTCAACCAACACCATTGAAAAATACTTTTAGGCCATCGATATACAGTGCAGAGATAAAATTCAATTATCATATGCAAATAAGAAAATCGGTTGAAACAAAATTTTCAACGAGTTTGGTTTCTTAAACAAATTGATGTCGATAATTTTGGTTAAGAAAATAAATTTCTTAATAAAGTAGAAATTTCCTAATTCAAAACAAAATTGCACAATTACATTATTTTATATTTTAGTATGGTCCAATTCAATGCCATTTAAAATATACCTATTTTCTATTTACTATCTTTTGTTCCTAGTCAATAGTAACACTGAAAAAGTATAAATATATAAAATCATCGCTAAATACATTAAAATTTAGAAGCCCGAGTATGTTCATGGAAAGTACCAAACTTACATAGAATAACATAAAATGAAAAATTGGGCATTGAGGAGTAAACCTTATTAAGTTATGTTGCCAATTGACTAGAAAAATAGAAAATTGCTACAAAGTGGGTGTATTCCCACTAAAAGGTGACATTTGTACAATATTCATTTGTACTATAGAAATTTACCAAAATACATAACAAAAATGAAGAAACATAACATGCAATTCCATTGTATGTAGAGGCACGGAAAATGAAAGAGCACAGGAACCGACATCGAGCCTAGATGCCTCACCAACAATGTTTCATGTATCATTATGGTGACCAACATGAGTACTATCACCAAAACTGCCCTCAACCATCTCTATATCCTCTAAAAAATTATGATGCCAAATGATTCCCCTTCTAATTTAGGACCAAGCCCTTCCTCATGGAGGTATAATTTTATCCATTCCCAATCTATAATAAACCTCATACCAACTAGGTTTTTGAGAAACCGTAAATTACTAAGAATCTGCACTCACTGATTCTCAAGATTGTCATCAGGTTGAGTGGTAAGAACATGGAATCTTGTAGGTACTCCACCTTCTGTATGAACACTAGTTTAGTCTCATATTAGTGGAATTGTACTATTTTCAAAAATGTTGGAAAGCACTATATCCAACTCCCCAAGAAAGTCATTCTTGAACAATTTATGGCACAAAATACCCGCAGAGACTTTACAACCCTCTAGGGAGATATAAGTGTTGCAAGGAGTGATTAATATCTTATACAATGAACATAACCGACCATTAAATAATTTATTAAATTTATGAACCATCCATGACACAAAGTGTATAGTTCTAATATTAGTCGATTGTACAACTGGAAGAAGCCTAATCAAAATTTGATTGATATTTCTTTGCAGAAGTTCTAGTATTGTCAGAATGGATGACTTACATTTGCAACCATCCCAAAAATAAAAGTGACCAATAAGAAGAGGTTATATGTTATTGTAGTCAGGTGATCGATAGCATATTGAACATTTGAACAAGGAAACTAATTTAACTAATTTAAGTTATAAGGTTCTATTGAAAATGTGCATTGGAACAAAACCTTGCAATTGTTTCTAAGAATAAATAGGGCCACATATTTTGGCCAATAAATGAAATCAATAATTTCATCCAATATAATTTTTTATTTATTTGAGAAGAAATGTAGGTACAAAATCTATTGTACAAATCAAAAATCTGAAAAGATATAAAAGATGTGTAAAATCCTAAAACATTTTAAGGAATTTGGATTGAATTGTGACAATGACAATTGTAGATGACTATGCAAATAACCAAAAGGTTGTACAATATTGGAAAGGATAAATACAAACAACTATTGAAAGGTCTATAGTTTAGACCAATATCATTAAATCATTTTAATACTATGTAAGAAATATTAGGGAAAGCTACGCTTGTTCTGAATCAACTATTTATTGAAACATGGGATAATTACAAATCACACATAAGAAATAGATAATTATATCCAGGTTTAGACACATTATCACATAGCATACACTTGTTCTCATGATTAGATAACATACACTTGTTATGAATTAAATTTTATTTAAACATGCAACAATTATAAATGACACGAGAAATAGATGATTATCTGCAGACTACATACTCATTCAATGTCTTTTCCGTCCTATATCATCACTATCCTTTGAAATTTTTCTCTATCACTTTTTAGACCTCCATGGAACTCTTTGCTTGTGATGACCCCATGAAACATTTATTTCATATCAATAAAATAATAAATTATATGAAATCATAACAACGAAAAAAGTGATTAAAGAATGCGATATAGAAATAAAATGATTGTTTAACCACCTATTTATGCAATATGAGGTATAGATATGATAAATTTAAATAATATATGTCTCTAATCCTAAGTTTTTTATGCAATTGAACTGAGATATATACAACAAAATCATAAATTATGTAAGCTAGGTCAACTTCACCAAAATACGAAGTATGGGGATTTGATGTAGTATAAACATGCAAGCTAGAATTATTTCTAATCCCTCTCAATTTGATTGGAGAATAATCAAATAGCCCCAAATTTTTTCTGTTAAGAGATTTGGGAACTTTGATTATCCTCTTATAAGTTGATTATGATTGGATGTGATGAAGATGAGAAATAATGTAATAACTAGGTAAAATTCTAGGGAATTGACAATAATTTGAAAAATTATAAAGATATATAACTAAAATTCAAAAAAAAAGGTAGATATGAAAATAGGACACAAAAGGAAAGTGTCACTAAAATAGTGGACTAGTGTGTTACGAATCTTAGTCCCGATAAGTGTCCTATATCTTGAAATTTTAGATCCCATATCAAAATGCCCCTCAAATCACATTCTCCAAAATTTAGACAAAAATTATTGGTTAGGTGATCAAATTGACATAGTCGAGGGGTTTCTTCCTATTGAAGTCTAGAAATATAGGTCTTAGATGTAAGATTTAGCACCCAACCCCAAGAACCAATCTATAGAACATCCTTCACACATAAGAGATAAGCAACATTTTAGATGATATTTCACTAAAGAAAAAATGAATTTGAGGTATGTTTTAATGAAAAAAGGCCTTTCTTACAAAGACAAGAGTAGGAGATGAGAGAACATGAGATATTGAAAAGTGTCTTAATCTCAAAGAAGAGTACGTAGAGTCAATAACTACTCAAATACCAAATTAAAAACTAGTTACCTAATTTAAAGTTAAGTAAATGTAAAGAGTAAAAACTATTTACTCCAACACCCCCTTGGTGCAACCTAGGGAGTAAAACTATATAATATGAGATGTAATATGGGTCTTGAAAATAAATCCATGTTAGGTACCCATGTAAATTTATAATGCACATTGAGATGCAATTTCTCACAATAAGAGAAAAAGAGAAAAACCACGTGGGAGAAAAATCATCTCCAAATGAGATAACATGAAGGGCTTAGAAGCCTCCAAAATGATGTCTTAAAAGAAGAACATCACTAAAGCATAAATAAGTTGTATAAAAACATTAAAAAAAGACTAATATGGTGTTGTAACTGAAGAAGCTCCTTTGAAAAAAGATGGTGATCAAGATAAAAAAGATAATAGTTTGCATGAGTGCCCCAAAAAATGCTACTCAAACAATGATTAGATGGAAACGAAAAAAAAATTAATCAATAAAAAACATAGATGACACATGACTCTACATGAGTGATCTCATCATTACTAATCAACCAATAAATTTGAAAATGTTGGTGTATTAGTTTGAAGAACCATGATTACATGATGGTTGAAGGTTTCTTCTACAAAGAGGAATGCAATAATTTCTCAAATCACTCTATGCAAAAAAAATGAAGAATTGCTACAAATAATGTAATACCCACCCTAATGGTGACAAGGGAGAAGCATGAAAGATCTAGATAAACTACACATTACCAAGAAATACATGAAGGATATAGTACAACTTATGATGTGAGTAAGATATTTAGTACCTTCAATAGAACAAAGGGTGTGAACCAAAACTACACACAACCTATGGTAAGAGGGAAAAGAAGAGTGTGCCACTTCCTATAGGTGGCACCATCGACTGGGATGAGTAATGGTGGGGTAGTGGGTGTACTGTGCCACCCTTATAAGTGAAAATAATATAACCTACAATCCATATAAACCATGTGGTAACCACCACTAGCAAGAATAGTGATATCCAATTGATAAACCCCACTTGCATACTAACAAAAAATGGTGATTGCATCATATAGGTAATAAATTTCCACGAAGGTCAATGGTAATGCAATAATTATGGGCTCAACAAATTGAATCCTCCAAAGATAAAATTGCACTAAATAAAGGCACTATCCTCTAGAAAGCCAACCCAAGGCTATTGATAGGCCATAGGTAACCACTAAGGCAATCCAGATAATAAAAGTCTAACCAATCATTAGAAATATAGTGTAAACCATATACTGATGGTTTATGAAAACATGGTAAAACCATGTGGGAAAAAACATGATGTTCCAAGAATATAATGTGGCCCTCACAACTGACTCTTAATGGTGCAAAAAATATATCACAAGGAAATGAACAAGCTTAGGCCTAACCCAATTTGTAAATTTTATCCAAATAAATAAAAAATTGTACCTATAAAATCATCTTGGCCAAGTCAATTAAACAAGCCATCTAGCCCGAGAAGAGAATAAATGTTTCTTAAAGAGTCTTTAAGCACCCAAAACCATGAGCCTAAAAACAAAATACAAGCCAAATTATAGATGAGTCACCACCAAATAAATTAAAATACACCGTCAGATGGTTTACGGACATGTACGGGTCTGATAGAAGACTCCCTAACAAGAAAATTATAGACTAAAGGAAATAAACTAGATCTACAAACGAAGAAATAATATGGCCTAACTATAGGAGCCCACTACAGACAATCAACATTGATAAACACAAGAAGAGAAACTACAAACCCCAAGAACTAATATTGGTGTATACTCTCTATCTTGGAAGGAGCTGCAACATTGGAGGCAATGATAACATGGTATTGTTAGCATCCAAATTTAGGAGCTAATTTGCATAATATCCTTCATACATAAGATAGAAGAAACCTTCCATATGATATTCCACTAAAGAAAAGATGAAATTAAGGTATGTTATAATGTACAAAGGCCTTGTTTTTAAAGGCAAGAGTAGGAGATGAGAGAGCACAAAATATTGACAAGTGTCTCAATCTTAAAGAAGAATAGGTAGAGTCAAGAACTAATAAACTACCTGTACGCCTCTCTCTCTCTAGTTCCCACAACTTTCCAAAGGCGAGGGTTAGTAGCACAGGGTTTCACAAATGAATGCAAATCAAGATATGCAATGACTACTAAACGAATAATAGAAACATGAGTAATAAAATGTACAAGAAAGAGAAAGGAAGACAAATAAATGCAAACCCCACGATGCTTGAAGCTTCTATTGTCTCTCTCTACTCCTTCCAAAATTTTGTTCTTGATGCTCAGTATTGGTGGGGCAGCGCCTGTGAGTTGAGAAGCGTTGAGAATTTGATAGTTGAAATGGGTGTGTGATCGCAAGATGGCTTGAATGCTAGAACCAAATTGACGGAGTAATGGTGCATGAGAGCTTGAAATCCTGGATCCTTCAAATGGTTATGAAGGGTTTATTATATAGGAATTAATGATGGAAGGAATGGTTGAGATCAATCCCAGAGATAGGGAGATGAACGGTTGAGATCAAAACGAACAGGAGAGGACCTCTGTAAACTCCACCTCTTTATTTGGTTAAGAGGAGATAGAGTTTGGTTAACTGAAGAGCTAATTATGAGTTACCTTTTTGAACTAAAGAGGTGGGTGAAGTTACCCATGTGGACTGGAGAGATGGGTGGAGTAACCCATG
>MU223665.1:384795-402558 GCA_018584345.1 Thuja plicata
AGATGTATATGCAATGTGTTTCTAATATGCAGACTCGTTTATGGATGATTTACTTTCCTATGATACTGACATGTTATGCAGGATGGTGTAAATGAAATGCCTATTTATATGAGATGTTGTATGGATGCAGTGATTTTATGATTTATCATGTATGCAACTACCATGTTTTTGCCTTTTTTTCTGATGTAATTAATGGAATGTATGCCATCTACTATGCATAAAATATCTGAGTAATGCATGTGTTAGTTAGAAAGAAGTTATTTTGGATAGATGTGTTCTGAGATTGATCTTTTAGAATGTGATGATATAAAAGTTTTCTTTTTTGCATTTGTTGGATAGATATGATCTGATAGAAAGGATGATAGTCCCAAGTCATTGCCCCTATATCCAATAATTGTCATCATTGCATCTTTTTTTGTATTTTCTGATATTTCAGAAGAGCGTTGAATGATCCAGATCACATACCACCTGGATACCGCCATGACCTCTTGATAGCGGAAGGAGTAGAGAGATTGAATAGAAAGAGACCCATAGTGCACCCAAATATTGACCATCTGGATGCGACTATGTTCTCTATTTTGAAAAGAAAGATAGCCAAGAGCACCCAGATATTGACCATCTGGATACCGCTTGTCCTCTGAATTATTCTAAAAACAAAGAAACCAAGATAGAACTCCTATGCAACCAGAGTCCATCTGGTTAACACTGTGGGCTCTTGATTTCCGAAAGGGAAAGCCAAGCAAACAAGATAGAACTCCTACGCCCCTAGAGTTCATCTGGATAGCATCGTGAGCTCTTGCTTGCAACATAAAGGGAAAGACCATAGAAACCAAGATAGAACTCCAAAGCAACTTAGAGTCCATCTGAATATTGCTGTGAGCTCTTGATTCTATAAAACCAAACAAGAAAAATAAAAGAGAAGGAATGTCCAATTCTTTCCTAGGGTTAAGCTCGGATTGTGGAACTACGCGGCTGCCAAATAAGTGACAACGCCTACCGCATTTATCCTAAATCATCATGGCCCTGGTATCGAAGTGAACATTCAATAGACAGTAATCAAATAAAATTAGTCATGATCTATCATAGCTACTCTCCTCACATGGTGGATCTTGGAGTAGCATAAAAACATAACCGCGAAATATAAACTGACATCTGACTGACTTGACTGACCTAGTCAACATTTGTATGGTTCCTTGATGTAGTTGGATTCTCTTGATTGGCTCAACTCTTTGGATAGTCTTGTTTGGCTTGACTGTTTTGATCGTGTTGGCAGCTGATTAGGCGATGTCTGATGGGCCAAATGCGTGTTCGCAAAGCTCATGATTGTGACAGCCTTTGAATGATTGGATTGATTTGGAAGCTGTGATAATTTTGGTAGCTGATCAAGCTGTGTCAGATGGGCCCAATGCTTGCTCGCAAAGCTCATGATTGTGACAATTGATAGATTTGATTGCTCTGATCGTGTTGGCAGCTGATCAAGCTGTGTTGAATGGGCCGAGTGCTTGTTTGCAAAGCTCATGATTGTGACAATTGTTGGATTTGGCTTGGTTTTGAACTTGTGTGCTGATAACCGAGTTGGTTTTATTGCTTTGGGATTTTGCAATTTTTTGAATATTTTTTATGAAGATTGATTTTCTCTTGATATTTGATCTTTTTAGGATTTTGGATGAGTTTTCTGGTTTTTAGGATTTTTTAGAACTTCTAGAATTTCCCCCTAGTCTAGTGGACCAGTATTAACCATGGGTAAGTGCTTGGTGCTTAGAGGGGTTTTGTGCTTGTGGATATAGCTTAGGATAGTCAGTCTTGCCTTTGAAATCTGCTCAAGCTTTTGGAGCTCATTGATGGTGAAGCTGGAATTTGAACACTTGGCGCCTATTTGCCAAGTTTTCACCAAGGTGCCTACTCAATAGCGCCTGATTGCCAGGTTTTCACTGAGAGAGATGCTATTTTCTCTTTACTTTTTTTCTTTTTTTCTTTTTTTGTTATCGCCAAGGCGCCTGATTGCCAGGTTTTCACCAAGGTAACTTTTGTATTTTTTGATTTTTTTGGTATTTTCTGAATATGTAGATGAATGCCTTAACCATAGAGTCCTCATGGGTAGAACCTCTTTAGGTGCATGCTATTGATGTAGCCGGGGAGTTGATCTCCTTCTGCCATAGCTAGTATGAATGCCCCACTTTGAGTAGAGTTGATAATAACAAATGGTCCTAGCCAGTTAGGCTCGAACTTACCAGGTTTGACTCGCTCTGCTTGATTCTTCTGATTTTCCATGAGGATAAGGTCTCCTACCTCAAATGTTCTTGGCTTCACCTTCTTATGGTAGTTCCTTCTAAGGCGGTTCTGATAGCCTTGTAAGTGGTTGAAAGCGTGTTGCCTTCGTTCATCTAGTAACTCTAGCTCACTGAGCCTTGCTACTCTATAGTCTTCATCAGAAAATAGGTTCTTTAATGATATCCTCAGGGATGGGATTTCCACTTTGAGGGGTAATACCGCCTCTATTCTATAGACTAGGGAGAAAGGAGTTGCCCTAGTTGGTATTCTCACACTAGTTTTGTATGCCCATAATGCGGGACTAAGATGTAAATGCCAGTCTCGCCCTGACTCATTTACTATTTTCTTCAGAATCTTCAAGATTGTTTTATTTGTAGCTTTGTCTTGTCCATTCCCTTGAGGGTAGTAAAATGAGAAGAACCCTTGTTTGATGCAGAACTGTTCACATAGATCTTCAACATCCTTGTTCTGGAAAGGAGTACCCTGATTTGTCAAGATTGTTTGGGGGATTTTGTATCGACAGATGATGTGGTTAAGTGTGCACATAGCTATCTATTTTCTAGTGATGTAAGTGAGGGGAATTGCTTCTACCCACTTGGTAAAGTACTCCATTGCTGCTATGATATAATGATGTCCGTTTGGTGAAGATGGTGTTATTTTGCCCACTAGGTCAAATCCCCACATTGAAAATGGTAACGGTGATGTAATGGGATTTAGTTCCTGTGCTGTTGCATGGATGAGATCTCCATGAATTTGAAATTGTCTACACCTTTGAACATGCTTGTGTGTGTCTGTCTCTATAGTTGGCCAGTAGTATCCCATGTGGATTATTTTCTTAGCTAAGTTGTTGCCACCTCTGTGGGTTCCACATATTCCTTCATGTACCTCATACAAAGCTTTCTGGGATTCCATGGAAGTGAGACATCATAGTAATGTTCCATTGAGACTTCATTTGTATAGAGTAGTTGAGAGGATAGTATATCTAGAGGCTTGATGGATGAGGGTTTTTCTCTGGTTCGTAGACAAGTTTGGGGGTAAGACATTGTTTTGGAGATAGCTATAGACATCTTGGTACCATGGGGACTCAGGACCAATAAGGACACGCTAATTCTGTGATAGATGCTTGATGTGATGGTACCAGGAGTTGCTCCACTAGAAACTAGAATTTGGTGTCGTTACCTGGCATATCAATCAGTGATGCTACGGTAGCCATCGCATCTGCCGCTTTGTTTTGTGCTCTTGGGACAAGCTCGAAGAGAATGTAATGAAATTTTGTGTGCAGTCCTTCCATTTGGGCTCTGTATGGTATGGGCTTCTCCTCCTTGGTCATGTAGTCATTGTTGACTTGACTAATGACTAGCTGTGAGTCTCCAAAGACCTTCAGGTTCTTAATTCTCCATTGGATTGCTATCTTTAGACTGATTACCAGTGCCTCATATTCTGCTATGTTGTTGGTGCACGAGAAGTTGAGTCTAAAGGAATTTGGAATTGTATCATGGTCTGGAGTGATGAGCACTATCCCTACCCCCACACCATGGTTTGTACATGATCCATCAAAATAAATTTTCCATACTTCGATCACCGGTTGTAGTGTCATGATAGATTCATCCAGAAAGTTTGAAACAATAGGCTGGTGGTCTTGAATTTGTGCCTCTGCCCGTTGATATGCTATCACTTGTCCTTTGATAGCCTTTCTATCTATGTACTCTATGTCAAACTCACTTAAGATCATTACCCACTTGGTCAGTCATCCAATTAGCACTGCTTTTCTCAGGAGGTACTTGAGAGGATCAATATGTGAAACCAATTTTGTTTGGTGACTCAACATGTAGTCTCTTAATTTCTGGGAAGCGAAAACAATAGCCAGGCATGACTTCTCTATCGGTGTGTAGTTTAGCTCATAGCCAACCAAAGTCCTGCTTAGATAGTAGATGGCCCTCTCCTTTCCCGCATCATCATGTTGTGCCAAGAGGACCCCTAATGCTGATTCTGTTGCTGAGATATATAGAAGAAATGGTCTACCTTGCACCGGTGGTACCAATATTGGAGATTTAAGTAGGTAGTCTTTGAATATCTGAAATTCCTATTCACATTGCTCTGTCCATGTGAACTTGATGTCTTTATGCAATAGATGTTGGAATGGGTGGAACTTGTCTGCCAGTTGAGCTATGAAGCATCTTATCAATTGGAGCCTTCCTTGTAACCCTCTTAGTTGTCTCAGGTTTGATGGTGGAGGCATCTCTAATATTGCTTTGACCTTTTATGGATCCACTTCAATTCCTTTGTGTGATACTATGAACCCTAGTGGTTTTCCTCCTATGACACTGAATGCACACTTTTTTGGATTTAGTCAAACTTTGAATTCCTCCATTCTATCAAAGGTATGTCCCAAAACCTATAGATGATCCTTTTGAAGTATGGACTTTGCTAGTATTTCATCGACATAATCTTCCATTGTCTTATGAATGAGATCATGGAATATAGTTGTCATGGCCCTTTGATATATTGCTCTGACATTTTTTAAACCAAATGGCATGACATTCCGACAATACGTTCCCCAAGGACATGTGAAAGCTATCTTGTGTTGGTCCTCTGGTGCAATCCTTATTTGATTGTATCTTGAAAATCCATCCATGAGGGATAGCATTTGATGTCCCGCAGTTAGGTCCACTATCGTGTCAATGTTTGGTAAAGGAAAGTCATCCTTGGGACATGCTATGTTGAGATCCCGAAAGTCTGTGCAAATCTGTATTTGACCACTATGCTTTGTTACTGGTACTAGATTAGATATCCAATCCGCATATGGTATAGGTCTGATGAATTTAGCATCCAGGAGCTTTTTTAGTTCTGCTTTGACTAGTAATGCGACGTGAGGATGCATCTTTCTTAGCTTCTGTTTGACAGGTTTTGCATTTGGTAGCAATGGGAGGTGGTGTAGCACCAACTCTAGATCTAAACCTGACATATCAGAGTAAGACCATGCAAAATTGATCATTCTTTCCTTGAAGAAATTGATGAACTATTCTCTCTCCTTAGGGGTGAGAGATTTCGCCAAGTAGATGCTCTTTTGGTTCTTATTATCCCCCAAGTTGATTTCCTCTATCTCTTCAGCTAGTAGTGCTGATTTCTCCTCTGTCAGGGGGAGAAATTCCTTCTTTCCATCTTCTAGCACCTCTGTGAGGTTTTCGCCAGAAGATACGTCTTCTTTTATCTTTTTATTCTTTTGTTCTTTTTTCTTTTGTGGACTGGAAAGAGGAGCTTCCTCCCTGAAGTATGTTGCTCTGTCTAGGTTGATAGAGAATCCTGCCTTGTGATCTCCTGACGGAATGCCTTCCCTTAGTCCCATGAAATGAGCTATTGCCTCATCATTTTTAGAGACATCAAGATTAGGTGGTCCTTGTTGATCCCACTCTATAAGCTCAAGGTGTACGAGACAGACACTTTCACTAGTATTTGGCTTTGGTTGACTGAACGGGACTACTAATATGGTGCCTACAAAATTGGACTGTGATGAGGAAGCACCACTTGAGATCTGATGAATGATATGTTTGTCTATATAGGGTTGTTTGGTAATGGTTAGTTGTTCAAATAGGTCTGCTAGATTTATGATAATGTCGGCTCGAGGGGAAAAGTAAGGGATTAACAGTTCAGAATCATGGAGGGATCTCCACTCATACTCATGGGAGTCTATCTCAATGGAATGTTCATTCGATGTCTCACTTCCTTTGTTTTCATTGATTGCTATGTGTAGGTTTATTTGGGATTGTGTGGTTCCCTCTTCGACGGGCAACAATTGCGCTAATATGTTTCTTATTAGGACATGCTCTGAGTTGTGCCCCCGGTGCATCTCTGCTATTTTCTCGTGATTGACTTGAATGTCTTGGATGACAGGAGTAGTGCATTTTTGTCCATATCCCAAACCTCTTGTGTTTCTCTGGGTTGATGGGAGAGGCAATTCATTTATGCCCTATTGCCTTGCCCCTAGTCCAGTTGTACCATCGTACCCAAATCTTTGTATCATTGTGTAACCATTACCGTAGTTTGCAAAAGGTAGTGGTGGTCGGATTGTCTCCAGGGTGTCTTGATATAACCAGGTGTTGATGTCTTGTTCAAAAGGATTCTCTTTTGCTATCTCTCCCCACCGGACAAAGGTTGTTGGTGGACATCTAAATAGAACCGGCTGTAGAGTTTCTGTCACAATAACAGGTTGTTGCATGCCATGAATTCATGGGCTTTGAGGCATGTGCATGATGGTAAAGGCTTCTTCATATCTGTATTCACCACAACCCTTATCTGTGATGGATATCTTGCTTGCTTTCTCTGTGACATCTTTAAGATTTAGATTTGAAGAGGATGAGATTCTTGCATCTTGTTTAATAACTATCTTTCCCGCTGCTCATGTGACATCCTTGGGATTGGAATCTGAAGAGGATGGGATTCTTGCATCTTGGTCTGATGGTACCTGGTTATCAATGCTGATTTGGACCACATTACAATATTGGAAAGGATTGGGATCTCCCTCTATGATGATATCCTCTCCTTGGTGAGGGAACTTGATGCATTGATGGTATTTCGAAGGTACAACTTGAATTTCATGTATCCAAGGTCTCCCTAGTAACATGTTGTATCCCAACTCAAGGTCTAGGATTTGGAAGGGTGTGTTTTTTTACCACAGGACCAATGCAAATAGGTAGAATGATAAAACCCTTAGAGGACCTTTCCTCTTCATCATAGGCTCTGATATTTATTCTCCTTGTGCCATCAATGCTTGATTCTAAATAGCCTATTTGCTTGATTTACTTTAGAGTACATATGTTTAACCCAGCTCCACCATCAACAAGGACTCTTCAGACTGTGCTTTTGTGGATCTGGACAAGTAAGTGTAGAGGATTATTATGCAGGGGTTTATGCGGTAGCACATCATAGTCTGTGAATGTGGCATGTTTGTTAGCTGCTATATAGTTGACCATTGTTTGGAAGCTCTTGAGGGTTATGTCCCTTGGGACAGTTGCATTCTGAAGTGCTTGGTCAAGTGCCAGTTTATGCTTTGGAGATATGCACAATAGGTCAAACATGGAGATCTGGGCAGGTGTGCACTTTAGTTGGTCCACTATGCTTGTTTACGGATCTGAGTTTTCTATAGGATTGGCTGAGGTAGTAGCTGAGGGTGGTACTCCTTGCAAGACAACTCTAGCACAACAAATTGTTATAGCACAATTGTTACCTTGGTCTCTGATAGTGATCGTAGCCACATGGCTATCTGAAGGGTTGAGGCAATTGATAACATTGTCACTGCTGGCATAAGTATAGTTAACTTTATTGGTTTGTCCACCAGACCCAGAGGCTTTTCCCTTGTTGTGAACATGAAAGGTATCATTGAATATGGTATGATCAGTAGTGCCTTTGTTTTGAGTATTCGTCACATCGATGACCCCTGTGTCAATTAGATCTTGAATAGCGTGCTTCAATCGGTAGCAATTGGCCATTTTGTGACCTTTCACCTGATGAAACTCGCAGTAATCCTTGTCATTATACCACTTTGGTTTGTTTTCATCTTGTTCAAAGTCCCTGATTTCTAGGAGAGTGATAATGTTTGATTACATCAGCTTACGTAAAGCTGATTCTATCAGTTCTCCTAATGGTGTGAAATCTTGTTGCTGGAATTGAAACCATGGTTTGTGTTGATTTTGTTGTTGATTGTTTGACATAGCGGCTGCTTGTATAGGGGGAGGTTGGTTTTGGGTGTATGCTTGTTGAGTGGAAACTGTGGGTTTTTGGTTGGCCACATGTGCGCCTTGCAGTGACACCTTGGGTTGTGCATAGTTAACTGTCTTTACATCAATGACACCATTGCTAGTGACATTTTTGTTTTTGTTCCACCACTTAGATTTTTTCGTTGAATTTTTATTTGTATTTTTTTGGGTAGGATCTGCAAGGATTCCTCGTTTGACCAAGTTCTCCTCACAATGAACTCCTCTTTCGATGAGTTGTGTGAAGTTTGGAGCTAACTGTAGTTCCATTGTGAATGACATGTCTGGGATTAGATTGTCAACAAACATGAATATTAAGTCTTTTTTGGGAACATCATATGTAATGCGGTTTTCTGTATTCCTCAATCTCTGTAGGAATTTCACAAAAGACTCTCCATCTTTCTGTTTGATGTTGCAAAGGTCCTTGATGCTTACCTTGCGCTCGATGTTATGATGGAAGTGAACTATGAACTTTTCAGCCAATTCACCCCAAGACTGGATGCCATGAGGTAGATGTGAAAACCATTCCATTGCGGGTCCGACCAAGCTTTATGGGAATAGTCACATTAAATATGTCTCATCATGGGCGACTTCGACACAACTAGCAAAGAATTCTCGGATATGTTCAATAGGGTTGGTGCTGCCCCTATACTTGTCAAACTTCAGTACTGAGAAGTAATTTGGGAATGGAGACATGTGAAGAGAATGGTCAAAGGGGTATGGGTATAAATCCTCTGCGGTATAGGATTTAGTTTTCCCCTGATTTTGTATATCCATCATTTGGGTTTGAAGGGTTTGCATTTGTTGCATTAGCATGTCCGTTTGATATTGAGGCTGATGCATGTGGACATTTCTTTGTGTCGTGGTGGGTACGAGGCTGCGCCTTTGTGTCCCTTGAGTAGGAACATAGGATTTCATCCTAGGGATTTGAAATTGATTCCCCACTGAGTGATTTGTAATAGGATGGACATGAGAAGTCCATGGTGGGTTTTGATGTGTTTGCTGTTGTGACTGAAACTGGGGTTGATAATGCTGGGGTAGGTATTGCTGCTACGGAGGTTGGGTTTGAAACTGGGGTTGCTATTGCTGAGGTTGGATTTGAGGCAACTGAAGCTGGGGTTTTTGTTGCGGAGGTTGGTTTGAAATTGGGGTAGCTATTGCTGAGGTTGGATGTGAGGCAACTGAAGTTGGGGTTATTGTTGCGCAGGTTGGAACTGAGGTAACTGAAGCTGGGGTTTCCATTGTGGAGGTTGGATTGGTGTCAGAATGATCAAAGATGTAGCTTTGGGTCAGCCTTGACTATAAATAGGTCCTACAGAGATGGATCCTTGTGGGCATGAAGTGTTGATCCCAAGACTAGTGTGAATGGATTGCAGCAACGACATAGTTTCAGAATAGTTGGTGTTTGGTGGGATGGAAGGCATAACATGAGAGCTTGATTGTGCTGGCCATGTGACCAAAGGTGGAGGCATACTAGTGACCATGGGTGCACTTAGTTCCGAGCCTGTCATGCCTTGAGTAGATGATGTGTTGGCCTGGGTTGGGTCATTGGTTTGATTGGATACAGTCTATGTTGATGTGGGTAAAACCAATGGTGGAAAGATCTATGACACAACAGGTAGGATTTGAGGAGTGTGAGTAGTGTTTTGACCCATGAGAGGGTTTTTGGGCCATATAGTTGATACACTGAATTCAGTGGGGAGTTTGGCTCCCTTATTTATTAACATGGCCAAGTAACGTTCAGGATTCCTCTCTACAACAGCGTCAACTACTTTTCTAGAGTAAGGATCTCGTTCCACGTCCTCAAGTTCTTCTTTTGTGATATCTTGGAAAAAAGCTGCCCCACGGGGCTGTTCAATGAATAGAGCAGGACTGGTATTTTCAAAGGGATCATTCTCTTGCTCTGTCTCCCAAGTGGGGAAACAATTGATATATGACTCATCTGGTTGAGTTCTAGCCTTAGACCTTGTGTAAGGTCCTCCATGAGTTTTTTGAGACATAGTGTTGTTCAGGTTTTGTAACTAAAACAAGTGATATAAAGAAAACAAAGAAGAGGATCCTTTCTAAGAAAATTCCGAGTTATGTTTTGGACAAGGGTAATTCTAAAGATAGATTTTGATATAACTTGATCTCAAAGTGATGATGATAAAAGAAAAGATTTGCTGACCTTTGTCTTGGACAAAGTCAATTTGATAAAGATGATGATGTTTGATATGATGAGATCAAGATATTTTGAGTCTGAGCTTTTGAACTAACAATATTTTTGACAATAATCGTGCTTTATAGAGAAAGGGTAATCTTTAATGTTTAGATATTCACACAATGTTCTTCACATTTTTCTGGGATAGACACTAGTTTTGGACACCAAATGAAGAATTCTTTCAAGGTTTTTAGGTCAGAATAGGAATATAGTATATCTGGTCAAATGTGGTACAATTTCACTGATTGCGGTAAAATAACTAGTCGATTGTGGTTGTTTATCACACAATGCTTATGATTTGCAAGATAGTTGATGTTTTGACAACCCTATACTTTAACACGTTTGACTCATTTTGATAGTTTGGATGTTTTGTTTTGCGTTTTCAAAAAACTGAGCAAAGGAAGAAGCACAATAGACACTGTGTTTCGAAGAATGAAGATTGAAATTGTGTATGTTCTACAACTTTTTCAACTTGCAAGGTTATCACGAGGTCTCAACAATGAACAATCAGATTTAATCTAGGTCAAATTGGCTTTAGAATACAATGTTATAGGCCCAATACTTGAATGTCCGTTAGCTCACACAACAATTGTCATGCTACTAGGACATGAAGATCCATGATGTAGGTGCCCGTGTTTTTGCCATTTCTAGGTATTATTGCCGTGGAGTGAAGATCTCTTTCACTACACAAATATCATGGGACACATATGTTGGGGATCTTGGGGGGAAATTCTACAACCCCTTGCACTATAATAAGGTACCTGTTTGAAGGTAAAACGGGTTGGCCTCTATTTAAACAAGGTTGTAGTAAGGGTCCATGGTGTCTCTCTAATCAGTTTGTATGTGCGTGACTCACTTAAGAGCCTAGTTGATCACGCTGGATCCTTAGGGATATTCACCCGATCTAGACTATCATCAACATGCCTCGCCTGAGATTGGCTAGATAGGATAGAACTTTGGTTCGCGCCTTGTTTATATACCAATCAGAAGGATTACCAATTTAAGGTTGTTCTCCAAGGAAGAAGCACATTCCCCGGATAGGCCTTTCTAAAAAAGTATAAAGGTTTGTAATCTAACAGTTTGTGCAAGTGCACCCAAAACTCAAGACATGAGGTAAATCGATTAAGCTCCAAATTTTGAAATGTGAACTAAGCTACACCACCATACAAGCACAAATGTTCAATTTTAAGCCCAAAAGTAGGTGTTGATTGCTTGTTCAGTTTTAATGCACCAAATTGAAAGATTTTTTTCCTTTGTTCAGTTTTAATCCCCACGTCAATTTTAAGCCCAAATCCAAAATATGAGGTGTGATATGTTTTGCAAGCACTATTCTTTTTAAACCCAAATTGAGAAATGAATTCCTTTTAGTTTGTGTTGTTTAAATAGGTTAGTATCAAAAAGGATTTATTTGCAAAAATAAGGATATAAGTAACTTTGAAATAACAAAGGATGCTTACCAAACTTACCCTTCTTTGTCCTTGGTGACTTTGGTCCAATCCTGCACAGAAACTGAAAAGAATGTCAATTTAGAAACAACTGGGCCAAAGATTTAGATTTGATTTTGCAATGTTTCCTGCGATTGCAGCAATCTTCTTGCAATTGCAGTAGTGTTCTGTCGATTGTGGCACAGATCGGGCAACTATGGCAATTTTCTATCAATTGCAATAAAGTACTAGCAACTATAGCAAGATGCTAGCGATTGCGGCACAGATCAGACAACTACGATAGAATTCTCATGACTACGGCATAGATCAGACGATTGCGAAAAAATAGCAGAGGAAAAAGACAAGAAAATAGGAAAAATAATTGCGGAAGCCTGCAATCAATTGCAGTATTAAACTAGTCGATTGTGGCATAGTCTTTGCGATTGCGATAAAATACCAGTGATTGCGAAATACAATAAATGTCGAAGAAAAATTAGATTTTTAAATTACGACCGTACGACCATGGTTGATTAATCTGGTTCTTCATCTGTAAGAGGTATTTGGGCTATTTGTTCACGTCGGGTTCACCAAAATGTATGCCTCTCTTTCTGTTCCCCATAGCTTTCCAAAGGCAAGGGTTAGTAGCACACGATTTCACAAATGAATGCGAATCAAGATATGTAATGACTGCTAAACGAATAATAGAAACATGAGCAATAAAATGTACTAGCAAGAGAAAGGAAGACAAATAAATGCAAACCCCACAATGCTTGAAGCTTCTATTGTCTCTCTCTACTCCTTCTGAAATGCTGTTCTTGATGCTCAGTATTGGCGGGGCAACGTCTATGACTTGAGAAGCATCAAGAATTTGATAATTAAAATGGGTGTGTGATCGCAAGATGGCTTGAATGCTAGAACCAAACTGACGGAGTAATGGCACACGAGAGCTTGAAATCCTGGATCCTTCAAATGGTTATGAAGGGTTTATTATATAGGAATTGGTGATGGAATGAAAGGTTGAGATCAATCCTAGAGATAGGGAGATGAATGGTTGAGATCAAAAGGAACAGGAGAGGACCTCAGTAAACTCCACCTCTTTATTTGGTTAAGAGGAGATAGAGTTTGGTTAACTGAAGAGCTAATTATGAGTTACCTTTTTGAACTGAAGAGGTGGGTGAAGTTACCCGAATTGGATTAGATGATTTGAGGAATGAATTTAGAAGAAAATAGATGATTAAAAAACCATTAATTAATAGATGAAAATTAGTGTTTTTAATGTAAAGTCGCAAGCCTGTCCATTTTAGGGTGTCTACACTACCAAATTAAATGCTAGTTACCTAAGTTAAAATTAAGTAAATGTAAAAATTGAAAACTAATTATCTAATAGCACTCTACAACCCTACAAATTTCAATGATTGGATTTGGAACTTGCAGACATTAAAGAGGGGAAATTTTTTTTTTGTATTGGTGTTTTTCTTAGGCCGAATCCTAGGTAGGAATTAACCTCCACTATAGCCATGATGAATAGAATAGAGAGCTTACCCCTAGTAGGGAAGAGGATGAAAACCTTACCATGGAAATGTAGAATTGACAAATGATACTTTTATTGGTCTTCTTGCCTTGAAACCTCATTAATGATTGATATTTCTTGGTAGGAGTTCATTCACAACTTCACGCATTGAGGAGGAAATATATAAACTTGATCATGGGTGGTATCTTGAAATCTTGAATTCATATCCCTCATTTATTTCCTTGATGTTGTCTAATTGAAAGTGTTGAATTGGAGAGTGCTTGATGTGAATTAAAATTGTGAGATGTAAAAAAGAGCATGTGGGAGTTGTATTTATAAACAAATTCAAAAAATATCTTTAAAATTCAGAAGAAGGTTGACATTGAGGAGATTTTTTCCACTTAAATTTATGACAATTAGAGGTTTAAATTTTAGACAATTAGAGGTTTAAATTTTAGCATGAAAAGGTAGGAATAGGGTGCTAGACTCCATAGTCCTAGTATTTTGAGCCAAAATTGAGGCTAGTGAGCTTAGGACTGTGTTGTGTATCCAAATATGACCATTCGATGAGTACAATTAGTTAGGCATTAGGGGCATGAGTTAAAAATACCACAGTGATCCCAAAATGAGTTTGAATTATATGTGGATATAATTAATGACACTCATCTAGAAATAATTGTGGTTTCATGGATGACTATGATGATGTGTTTCCTCAGTTGACACTTATGAAATGTATACAACAAGTAGGAGACTCTTAGGAAAAGGGTGTCCAACACCTTGCACAACAAACTTATTTTAGTAATATAACACAAGTACTTACTTATGGTGTATATTTAGAAGATGCGGTTTTCCATATTAAAAATTAATTTGGGTCCACTTGTAAAATTTTTGGTTAAGTAAAATAGGTTTTACACGGTTCCTGAAACCTAGAACCAAGTAATAAGAGATAAAATAGTTAGCAGATTAAAGCAAAGCGGAACAAAAGGCAGAACATGCCAAAAAGCCAGAGCAAAAAATAAGCTAAACATCTAAAAATGGAGATTTAAACCAGAGACAGCAGAAAAAGCCAGAGAACCTCAAGAAAGGTCCACTAAAAGAGTGGTTTCCTTAGACTCCATCAGCTCCATGTTGGCTGTCGAGTCCTTGATTTTCTAGGTGTCCTTCTCCAGCTCCTTGTCCTTGGTCTTCTTTGTTCTAGCTCGGGTTCTCTTGCCCGGACCTTGATCAGGCTCTTGGTTTGAATCCACAACCATTCTAGCCGCTTCCTTCCCCTCGAGATTTTCCTCTAGCTTGTCAATGTAAGTATTAGTGTGCTCACTGGATGCTTTCATGGTGTTGTAGCTTTGTTCTTCAATCTTCTTTAGGGTAGCATCAACCGTAGTCATGTTATCCTCCATCTTCTTGACTAGGGTACTTAGGTTACTCTATTCCTCTACATCAATATCCTTGTTGGCCTTGTTGGTACCCTTAACCCTATTTTTGAGGTCTTCCACGTCATGGAAAATCCACTTAATAGTCCTATAATGGTCAAGCATGTTGTTTCTGGTATTATTGAGAAGATTCATGTCAAACTCCCTAGTATTATCACTGAGCACCACCATAGACAGGTCAATGAGCTCATCCAACCTGATTTGGCTGCCCTCTCCCTCCAGGACCTTGGGGTTAATTATTTCTCTAGTTATTCCCATTTTTGTCGTCTTAACATTGAAGTCCCTCCAACCAATTATCCTGCCCTTTTTTTCCATATAACAACTAAACTCATTATCCTAGTCCTTCCCCATGTCATGAGTCTATCGTGAAGGGTTTTTGTCCACAACAGGGGAAGCTCTTTGATTGTTGTCCTCCGGGATAGTCCTATCAAGAATTGTCGCCTTGTCCTTACCCTTGTTGCTTGGGTAGTTCCCAGTCATGGAGAGCTTTCTCTTTCTACCTTTCCCGCTAGTCAGGTACTCGTCGCCTTCGGAATCCATGCCCTCCTTGCTCTCATTGTAATCCTCCTTAGAAGATATAGCAGTGGTGCTCTATTTTTTAGGGGTAGCCAATTCTTTTTTGACTTTAACCATACTACCTCTTTTATTCTTAGACATTGACCCCTGGTTAATCTTCTTTGTATCATGTTCCTCAATCTCTTCAGAATGCATTCATTCATTGTCTTTTGTGTCTAAAGGGATATAGTTTGATCCTGAGGCCTCTATCTCCTTTTTATGGCTCATCTCCTTGCCCAAGCTTTGGGCTTTAAAGTACTCATAGATTAATAGCAAAAGCCTTTCATGCAGGGCAGTGTTAGGAATTGATTTCTCTCTATACCCATTTATATTATCATTTATGGAAGAATATAAGTAAAAGGGGATATAGACCAACATGCCATGGCGAAAGTGATTCAGCAGAATGAAGTGATAGGTCCGAATTCTATCAAACCTGGAGTCTAGAGTAATGTAGTAGATGACGACATGGAGAACAAACCGCCATAGCATTTTCAATCCTTCGGGCAGGTAATGGGTGCCGAGTTTGATGAGTTCATTCTTCTCCTCCTCGTCTCTCACAAAATCACTGATAGCAGTGTCTGAAATTATTTTAATCTAGACCTTGCACATAAAAATAGCTTTAATCTCAGAAAAATTAGTACCAAATAGTAAATGTTGGGTCAATAGTTTTGTGTGCTCATGGTTTTCCCTTAATGTTTTTTTTGTGAGCTTGATTCTGTAAAAGAAAGCACATGTTTAATGGTTGGGTTTGACCTGTTGGTTTGGATGTCATTTGTAATAAGCTCTCTTGTTGAGGGCACATGTGAAACATAACATGGTTACATGTATTACTCTTGTACACATGGAGGATGCATTGGAGGAGCTTGATGTTTCAAAAGTATTCATGGGTACTTTGCAAATGTATCGTAATGTTTTCATTGTTGAATAATACATTGAGCATGAATACTTTTAGAGGTTGGGGTTTTTCTGTTTGAAGGATGTTTTTGGTATATCTTGTGTAAGCTTGTAGTATCTCTTTCATGTGTGCACCATGGTTAAGATTGCATGCATTATTTACTCTCATGGGATTATATAAAAAAATGGTTTTATCAACCAGATAAATTTATGACAAAAACTATATATGGTCAATAGTGTATGATCAATCCATTTAACGAATACTTTTCATTTACTAATTATGTCAATATAAAACCACATTACATTTTAGACATCTAAACATGGAAAGGTAGGATTATATATATATATATATATATATATATATATATATAAAATTGAATCTAGACTCTAGATGTAGAAAGTATAGGCAATGAATCGAAGGTTGATTAAAAATAAAGAGCTCAATTTATTAAGAATTTATAATTTTAATTTTGATTGAAATAAAACCATTTACATAAATATGCTTGAATAATTAATGATACTATTGGTTAGTTAGAATATGGTTTGGAGTTGAAATAATATTAACTGCCTTTTAATTAAATTACAAAATCTAACATTAGTTAGTCATTAGGGGAAGGGGCCTACTTACAACCCATATTCCAATTATTGTTCATTGGAGTTAGCTAATTAAAATCCCACCAAAAAGCATCTAGTAGGTCAATAATCGTCCATTGATATACGCAATAGCTCGAACAAAGGTTAGTAATTAGACCAAGTGTGCAACTTTATTGGTACAACTTTAGTGGTTCACCAATTTGACTACATCCACCCACCACAAAGCAGAACAAATCTATTCCTCAGTCATCACAGCTTACATACATAAGGCTTCACACTTATATATATACAATAGTCTTCAACAGAAGACAAAGATACTTCACCGAATAAGAACTGAACAGTAAGAAAAATTCAACACACTATGGTCTTTAATAATCGTTAGGAAAGAATATGACCATTTCTACTGAGAAACGAAACGTGTAAATTTCCATCGCCATCGTCGTCAGCGTGCACCTTCTCAGTCAAATCATTCGCACGCTGCCTCCATAAAACTCCAAATTTGCAAGTCAAGAATAAACGCTTAATTGAAGGAGATAACGAGAATGGCCAGACTATATTTTGAAACGTACGTGTGACCTTTCTGACCGCACAAAGGCTTGCTTTTCATATTTAATACGCGTGTCGTTTATTTTTAAAGTTTCATAAAAACGGATGCTGAGAAGCTTCTCTGGGAAGTTATATAAGTTCCTCCATTATCAAGGGAACCAGCGTTCAGTGTTACTCAATTTGAAAAGTTCACGATGAACATGGAAAAAAATTATGTACAGAAGACGTGTGAGAGCTTCGACTGCAGTTTACTGGAGGATGATATTTTCATGACAACAACAGACATCGTCAGAGGTCTAGATTATTCGGCCACGTTGGCTAATTTTTCTAAGGAAGATTTTGTAGGGCCCATTTGCCGTTGCACCAAAAGCCATGACTGTTAGTGAACATGGAACACCACATAATTAACCACCTGTGGGCAGGGGAGCGCGTCGCATCACCCAACAATCTCTCCCTCGATGCGCATACCAGGTGCTTACTTGGGTCGGGAAGGCACCGGGGAGATTTGAACCCATGACCAAGCCAAAACCAGGCTCTGATACCAATTGTAGGGCCCATTTGCCGTTGCACCAAAAGCCATGACTGTTAG
>MU223665.1:402608-428240 GCA_018584345.1 Thuja plicata
AGCCAAAACCAGGCTCTGATACCAATTGTAGGGCCCATTTGCCGTTGCACCAAAAGCCATGACTGTTAGTGAACATGGAACACCACATAATTAACCACCTGTGGGCAGGGGAGCGCGTCGCATCACCAGATTTAGTTATGACAGATCAATATCAAGTCTTGGACATTCCATACCTTTCATCCTCCTCTCATCATTATGGATTGTTTGATAATAATGTTGGTCCCCATTGTACGTCAAAACTAAACAGTGCATTCGGGATTTACAGGAAAGAGCCCACAAAGGAACTCCAATGGTGTTTGGCACCTGCACTGGGACATAAATCAGTAAAGAGATGCTTCGATTTTCTACGGAAGACGTAAAAAAATAGCAGAGATAAGTCAAGATGGGAAGCAAATGAGGCAGTGTCTACCGTGAACATATTTGCACCTTAGTAAACAAAATATGTTGCTAACAAAATATGTTAACAACATAAATGTTAGCCTATTGTATTTATTTACAAATTACTAATACATGTTAACATAATAAGCTAACATTTATGTTGTTAACATATTTTGTTAGCAACATATTTTGTTTACTAAGATACAAATATGTTGCACCGTAAACATATTTTAGAGTTTTTTTCATAGGTTTGGTTTTTTTCCTTTCTCAGTAGCTTTCATCATGTGGGCTTGTGATTTCCTTCATTTGCATTTTTATGATAATATGGTTGGTGTTCCAAATGTGTACTTGCAGAAAGTTGATAAAATTTCCACACTCTCAAATGCGATTATGCAGCTGAATCGACAAAAGCTTCGCATAGAGGAGCTTGAGCAACTGAATCAAAGCCTAACCAATTCTCTGAGAGAGAAGTCTATGGGAAAATATTGCAGCACCTTATCTTATGGCTGCATAGCAGAATATTCAAGAAGAGATGTGTTGATGCATTGTATTTGTGAAGAAGTCGATGTACTTGTTGAGAAAACCAGCATTCCAGATGAAGCCATCATTGAAGTAAGCATGACAAATGTAGCAGCGAATTGTAATCAGATGGAGGCCATTGTTAGAGTGGAGAAGAGGTTGAGAGAAATGAATATGGAGGTGGTGAGAATCCAATGGAGGGTGTTAGAATCGTCAAACCTACTAATTGAGGGGACAATCCGGAGGAAAACAAAGGTACAGCCTTGTACACAGACTTAGTTTTTTCGTATTAATAGTTGAATTTTGATTTGGTGCTGAAATTGATAAACTTTGTTTGTGATGCATGGCGAAGGTAGAACGATGGGAGATGAGAGAGATTAAGTTGGGGGTGAAACATGCTCTTACTGGGAGTTAAAAGTCCTTAGATAAGACACAAACAAATATAGAAGATGAGAACATGGTTCAAGCACTTTTATGACCAACTATAAAGCTTCCACGGCTTCTTCTTAACACAAAGAATATGTAACCTGGCATGAAATGTCTAGAAACCTAGAAACAATAGGGTAGAAGAACCCCGATGCAAGTTGACATCTCTAGTATCTATATTCATTTGTAACATCAACATGTAATATCTTACTATCAAGATATGGTAGAGAAATGTGTGTACACGATTCACTAGGAAAATATTCATCTATTTTAATAAAATATGTGGCTTTGGACAAAGCACTAAAATAAACATTTTGGTAGATCTTGTTTAAAAGAGGATCAACCTTCTTTGTTATCCCATATTTAGCAGCCCATGTTGGAAGGTAAAACCACACACACACAGAGAAAAGTAAACTTACATCTTTACAAAATACAAGGCAAAACATTTATAATCAAAATAAAATAACTCTTTTTAATTTTAATATTTTTTTTCATTCAAATGATAAATATTTGGATACATATCATGCAACATTTAACATGAATGCATACTATTTTTCATGTCAAAATGAGTTCTATGTGATTTTTTATGCATATTGATATTCTAATATGAATTCCATGTGATGTTTAATTAGATTATATATACTTTCTAAAACCATGTATTTTTAACAATATTGATGGTGTGTTTGTAACATAAACAAAGAGATTTCAGTCATATAAAAAACAAAATTATTTGTCAAATGTGTGTATGTGAATGGAAATTGTGTATGTGTATGTGTTAGACCTTAAGAAGTACACACAAACTTTCGCCAACTTACAAACTTTAAATCATATATATGAATGATAAACATGAAGGCGAGATCTCAACACAATAGGAACACATAACACCAATATTTTTCATGTAGAAACCTTGTTAGGGGAAATCCATGGTGGGGATGAAACCCACAAGATGAATGCACTTAGTAATAAATATAGTACCCTATTAGGAGTATTACAAAATAGAAATGCACTTGCATTCAAGCACACTGCCTAGAGATCACTGCTCAAACACAATTATAACAAGGCTAATTGCCCTACGACACAATCTGATCACAGATCAAAGAAGACTTACACTCCAAACACACAAATTGACTGATAGCCTATGTTATGTCAAAAATAGTTCCAATGAAGTACAATAAATCTCTATGTCAATTGGAAATTCCAGTCATGCCTCTTCTATTAGGTATTCGAAACTGTCTTTCACCTTTGCACACTCTAGAACACACTCGCAATTATAAATAATTAAATATATATACACATTACATCAATTATCTCAGCTAGGCCAACCAAGTACCTAATTTCCAACAATAAATAAACTAAAATTTATTCCATAATGAGATCCATTGAATATCGACCAAGACATTTCAATGATCCATATCAAAAACTTTGAACATGCTCAAATCCACCAATCACGCTCTAAACCTTCACAACACATTACATCACAGGATGACTAAGACCAAAATGAAGAACACCAACAAGTTACATGAAAATCATGCAACCTAATCACTTCATCCAATGTGATCCAAAAACACAATTAGAACATGATCAATAAATATCATCAAGAAAATTTAAGTACCTCAGCAACCTTAGCATCACCATGAACTTAGGATCTAAATCCATCTCTGCATTGTTCATTAGCAACAATGTCTACAACCTTTTCTACTCAAGAAATATATCTTTCTAGTATCCAAATCATGAACCATTCGATTTGAGGACACATATGCACATCCCAAACTCATTACTAGGTTAGAAACCAACAAATCTTCAACACCAATCAAGACTGATCCAAAAACTAAAACTCTATCTTTCTATGAACAACCAAAATACTAGTGCATGAGAAATCCATCATAACTGTCTCAAATAATCATACTAACTTCTGCGAACTGACATGCATCAGCTACAAACATCTCTGAAAACAAATGTATGATCGCATCTGTAGATCTTCTGTGTAGTATCTATACCAGGAAATTCAACCTCACTAAACATACTAGGAGCACTATTTTCAACAGTATAAGTATGTTTACATCAATGAAAAAATATTAATACCGACATATATATGCACAATATGAACAACATCTCAACAATATCCAATAATCTCCCCCTTTGTCATTAATGGCAACATATGATGTGAAAAATTCAATCAATGCACAAAGAAACAATACCAGCAACAATATCAACAATATCCACAATATGACATCTCTGCCATACAAAATATCTCTCCTTAAAGCTCAAATATTTTTCACATGAATATCTCCCCTCCTTTGACATTAATGGAAAATGAACATATATCCACTAAGTCATAGAGGTAAAAATCTAAACAAAAAAACCCATGAAATGCTTACCACACACTGCTCCCCCTAAGGAGAAGTCACCAAAAGATCAATCAAGAAGAATGATAGCTCTGTAAGAACACTGAATTGATACATATCTAGCTCTGGTCAGGAGGGAAAATCACTGCAAGCTTACCTCGAAGATACTCAAAAGTATCAATTGACAAGGGCTTCATGAATATATTCACAATCTTCTCTTTAGTAGATACATACTCCAATATGACTTCTTTTTCACTAACTCTGTCTCTCAAGAAATGATATTTGATAGAAATATATTTTTTCTTTGAATGCAACACAAGGTTCTTTGAAATATTGATAACACTTGAATTGTCATAGTATATAGCAATAGGATCATCAATAGTTACGTTGATATCTTTCAATATTTGTTACAACCATTCCACTTGTGTATAATTAACAACAAAAACAACATACTCATCTTCAATAGTAGATTGTGATATAAAATTTTGTTTCTTACTTTCCCATGAAACTAAGCTCTTACCCAAAAAGACTGCTCCACCACTAGTGCTCTTCCTTTCATCCACATTACCTTCCCAATCAACATCGGTATATGCAATCAATGTGAAATCATAATCTTTACCATACCATAAGCCATAATCAACCGTTCCCTTCAAGTATCTAAATATCTTGTTAAAAAAACATGTGATTCTTTCGGTTATGATTGAAATCTAGCAACAATGCAAACAACATTCATAATGTCTGGTCTAGTTTGTGTCAAGATAATAGTCCACCGATCATTGATCTATATCTAGTCTAATTTTCATTAGGTGTATCATCAATCTTTGTCAATTTACAGCTAGTAATCATAGGAGCACCAACAGGTTTTGAATCTTCAATCCCAAATCTCTTAAACAATTCATTCGCATACTTAGACCGAGAAATGAAAATTCTCTTAACTATTTGTATAATTTGCAGTCCAAGAAATAATTTCATCTAACATATCATAGACATCTCAAATCCCTTTTGCATCTCATCATGAAATTTCTTACTTAGCTTGTCATCTACACAAAAAATTATATCATCCACAAAAACTTCAACAACCAAAATATTATGCGAATGGAGAGAGGAGCGGGAGGAGTTGGAGGAGAGGGAGGAGTGAGAAATTTGAATGTAGGTGGGAAACAGTCCTCATAGACATTGGACTCTACAGTGGGAGGAGGTGATGGTAGAGCCCTGGTAGACCAAGGCAAGGAAGACACAACAAACAAGGATGGGGGCCCACGCGAAAGACAAAGGGATCCAGGAAAGGAGGAGGTGGGGTCTAAATCCTCAGAACAGTCAGAGACCTCACATGGTGACAAGGAGGATTCAGCTTGGCATCATCCTTGGTCAACTTTATTCAGGATTAAACCCACAGGCAAGTCCCTTTTTCTGGTTATAAATGATCTATCTGTTAAAGAAAAGGGAAAGTATGCTATCAATTTACCGGATGAGCTCATAGACCATAATATTGCAAAAATGTCCCTCACCTTGGTGGGAAAGTTTGCAGGCTCTAGGCCTAATATTAATGTTGTTAGATCCTTTACCAAGAGAAAATTGAATTTAAAGGGCCAAGTTGAAATAAAAGATATGGCAAGGAGTTTTTTATCCTTTGAGTTTTCGTGTCTTGAAGACTATACCAAGATCCTATGTGCTAGGGCACGGGCTATTGGAAAATTGACGCTTGCCCTGTAGAAATGGAATCCTAATCTTGACCTGGATGACTCATTTTACATCCAAGCTCCAGTTTGGGTTAGGTTACCTAAACTCCCTCTAGATTTCTGGTTTGAAGATGTCTTTGCGGGTTTAGTGAGCTCCTTCGGTGTGCTCCTTTCGATTGACCCAGTGATAGTGCATAGAAGGTGCCTCAACTACACAAGGATCTGCATAGGTGATGAAGAAGGGAAAGATATGCAAGAGGTCATAGAAATCCACTCAAATTTAGGGAAAAAATTATAGAAAATGGAATATGAAAGTGTGCCTTTTGCGTGTTATTACTGTAAGAAGGCAGGGCATATGGCAAGGAAATTCCCAATTCTTGCTAAGAAGAAAGCTAATAAAGCCCAAAAGCCAGAGGGAAAATCTAAGGACCTTACTACTGATGCCTCCATCTCTGTGAATCCCCAAATTGTTTCATAGGTTTGGAGGAAAAAGGAACCTTCATTGGATCAACCTTGCAAATATAGGGAAGGGGTTGAATCAACCAGTATTTAGACTGAGAATCCAATAGAGAACCCTATGACAATGTCAAACTATTTGGACTTGATGCCTTTTGTGGATGCTGCCCCTGTCTCAGAAGGAAGTATCCTTAAATCCTCTGAAGACTTGTGTTATGAGACTGAGTTTCCTCCTTCTCCCTCTTCGCTTGCTCCTCAATCCCCAGAACCATCCTAGGAGATTGGTGTTTTCTTGCCAAGGAAGGAAGTCCTGATGGGCGAATATCCTCATGAAACCTTAAAACTAGAGGGTCAGGAAAAGGATCTTGATGATATACTAAACTTCACTACTCTGGGGAGTTTCACCAGAATAGAAGCAATGTTCACAAAACAAAAAGAAGGGAAGGAGAGTGAATGGACTAAGAAAGAACAAGGTTGATCTAGGAGGAATAAAGAAAATGCCAAGCCAAAAATATCTGTTCCAGATCTAGCAAGAAGAAGCCTGCAAGAATATAGCAGATAGAACTCAATAGACCATCCAAGCAGCCTGCACTTCAAGTTATAAATGAAGCTAATCTCTTAGAACATTCATGGTCTCAATGGGCCACATACGAAGGATGTAATAAGAAATATGATTAGAGATCATAGACCCGATGTTACATTAATCCAAGAAACGAAGATGAATAAGGAAAAAATGGAAGGTATTAATTACTGCAAGTCGATGGATAGGACTGCCATTAGCTCAGATGGTGCATTTGGTGGGCTAATGAAATTGTGGAACTCCTCTCTATGGAATGCTGACATTGTCTACGGAGAAGGTAACATTCTGATTCTTCATCTCAAACATTTAAAAACTTATGATAGCTGGTACATTATCAACATCTATGCTCCAAACTCTAAAAGTGGGCGTAGAACTTACTGGGATAAACTTAGAGGCATTATTTCTTTTTTATATATCTCCAAATGTATTATCATGGGGGACTTCAATACCCTTCTCAAAGTAGGGGAGAAACAGGGTGGGTTAAACCCAGATCCTGATAGTAGGTAGGATCTCATGGACTTTATCAATGATCTAGCTCTGCTAGATGTGGACCTTCAGGGGGATAATTTTACTTGGAGCAATAGGAGAACCAGTAGTGATTGCATCCAAGTTCAGCTGGACAGAGCCCTAATAACGATTGATTGGTTGAACTCCCACAACAGTAAACTTTCCACTCTGGTGAGAATTGGCTCGGATCATTCCCCCATTTCCCTATTCCTTGACCCACTTATCAAACAAAGGCACTTTCCCTTCAGATTTGAAATAATGTGGACCTCACATCCTAACATTAACATTAAAATCTAGGAATGGTGGAATATCGAGATCAAAGGCTCAACAATGTTTAAAGTTGCCAAAAAACTCATAAATGTCAAGATTAATATAAAGATCTAGAACAAGAAGGAGTTTGGGGAGATCTTACCCTGCAAAGAAAAGGCCATCTCAGACCTTGGCCTCATTCAAGATGAAATCCAGAGAGATGGGTATGATGAGTCTAATCTCACTCTTGAAAAACAAAAGCTCTCAGAGTACCACAATGTGATCGACAGGGAGGAAATGTATTGGAAGCAAAGGTCCATATCCATATGGCTGAAGGAGGGGGGACCAAAATACTCATTTCTTCCGCCTCTCAACTATGAGCCATAGGGATGCTAATAGAATCATTGACATAAGAAGAGGAGACCAAATTATGCAGGAAGACAAAGACATCTCTTCGACTATTGTCAACTTCTTTAAATCCCTTAAGTCTAAAGATCTTCACTTGATTGAGCAGGACCAGGTGAATCTTTTGAACAACATTCCTTCTGTCATTTTAGAGCACCAGAATATAGCCCTATGTGCTATCCCCAACATGGCTAAAGTCAAAAAATCCCTTGACTCCCTTCCAGACGACAAGGCCCCAGGTCCTGATGGCTTCGCCATGTTTTTCTTTCACAAGGTCTGGGAAGTTGTCAAATTTGATTTTGTTAAAGAAGTGGAGGAATTCTTCGGGTCCAAGAATCTACTTAAAGAAGTTAATGCAACCTTCCTTGTGCTCATCTCAAAGGTTCTATGGGTGGATACCATGGATGTTTTCAGATCCATTAGCCTTTGTAACTCATTCTATAAGATCATTTCAAAATTTATCAATATCAGAATTCTCAATGTGCTCCCCTCCATCATTTCTCTCCAACAGTCAGGTTTTGTCCCAGGAAGGAAAATCTTGGACTCTATTATTTTAGTGCACAAGGTGATTCATTCTATTGAATTTGGGAATAGGGAAGGTTTCCTTCTCAAGCTTGACTTATCCAAATCCTATGACAGGGTGGACTGGTCACTTTTGATGAAAGTGCTGACAACTTATGACTTCAATGGTAAATTCTACCATATCATCTTTCAGCTTATCTCTTCGCCCTCCTTTACAGTTCTAGTTAATGGCTCCCCCTCGGATTTCTTCAATGCTTCTAGGGCTTGATAGAATGGGACCCCCTATTCCCTATTCTCTTCATTATATTGGCAGATTTCTTGGGCAGATTGATCAGCTCAAAAGATTGTTGGTGATTTGAAAGGAATCAAGCCGTCCTCTGGTCAATCCATTTTCTCTCATCAACAATTTGTTGATGATACCATCTTAGGTGGGTAAGCCTCAGTGAATGAGGCTAGGGTGTTTAGAAATATTTTGGATTCTTATATTAAGGCCACTGGCCAATCAATCAATTGGATCAAGAGTTCTTTATTCTTTATCAATACTCCTGAGGCCAAACAAAGGAGAATGACAGAAATTATTGGCTGTGGTATTGGTTCCCTTCCTTCCACCTACTTGGGTCTCCCTCTTGGAGCTAAACCTGTGGAAGAGTTTTGGAACAAACTAATTGACAGATTTAATAGAAAATTGGCTAGGTGGAAGGACATCACTCTTAGTCAAGTAGGAAGGATCCAATTGGTAAAGTTTACTCTCCAAAACCTCACCACCTATGCCCTTCACCTATTCTCTATCCCGACTAAAGTGGTAGAAGCCTTGGAGAAAATTCAAAGAAGATTTATGTGGTCAGGAAGGGAAGAGAATAAACGCATCCCTTCGATTGCGTGGGAAAAAGTTTGTCTTGCCAAAAGGGAAGGAGGTCTGGGAATCAGAAGGTTAAGGCCCTTTAATAAGGTGCATCAAGCTAAACCAATATGGAGGATATTTCATGGGAAAGGGGAATGGCATGATTTCTTTGAGGAAACCTACCTTCCCAATGACTCTCTGAATGAATTCTTTGAGAATGAAGAAATCCCGAAAGGGTCCTATATCTGGAATGGTCTTCTAAATCCTAAAGAGTTGGCTAAGTCTAAAGAGAAATGGAAAATTGGTAATGGTCACAATATTAGCTTTTGGAATGAAAATTGGCTGATGACTAAGTCCTTGAAAGGCATCGAAAATTTCAATCAATGGAAGGAGGTTTGCATCTTGCTCTTTGGGGATAGGGTCAGCAATTACAAAGACGGGAACTCCTGGGTGAGCCTGGCTTCTATTTCCATGGATTTAACACCGTTAACTATGGCCCTCAACACTATCTCTCTCTCTCTCTCTCCCAGAATCAAGATACTTTGATTTGGGAAGACTCCAAACATGGCTCTTTCATTGTAAACTCTGCTTACTCTACCCAATTTAATGAGGGAGCCTCCCCCTTTTGGGCGAAAGCTTGGCTACCTGGCCTCATCCTGAAATCAATGTTTTTTTCTAGCTTTTTCTCCAAAACTATATCCTTATTGTTGATAGCCTTGTCAAACATGGCATCCCTATCCCAAACATGTATGTTCTTTATCTGTGCCACATGGAGTCTGTGGATCATCTTTTCATCCATTGCCCCTTTGTTAGCTCTGTTTGGCATTTTATCATGTCGCTCTTTGGCCTCCGATGGTGTTTCCCTGCCTCTATGCAAGATCTGTTCTCTCACTGGACCTGGCCCTTCAAAAAAATTGCCTTTCACAAAATCTGGTCCTGGGTGCTCCCTCACCTCTGTTGGGTCATATGGAAAGAGTGAAACAATTGTATCTTTAGAGAACGCAGTGCTAGCCCCAAAATCATATTTGAAAAAATCCATCATGCTCTATTGGAGAACTTTGTTTTATCTGGAAATACTAATCCTTTTGTATGTGATGGAATAGATGACTCTTCAGACCCCAAGAAGACCATGGATATTAGATAGAGCTGCACCTAGTGTTGCCCACCGGAAGGCTAGTCCAAAGATAATTTTGATGATACGGCCAAGGGCAATCCAGGTAAGGCAGGAAGCGGAGGCATTATTTGAAATTTCTATGGTTAGAGCATTGCTACTGTCAGCTTCCTGTTAGGCATTCAAACCAACCATTTTGTGGAAGCCAACGTTGCCCTTGATGCAAAGTGGGCAACTAGAAGTTTGGTAAAGGTCTCTCAATAGGGCAAGGTACCCTAGATTGTTGTCTTTGTGATGGTCACAAGGCTTCACACTTATCAAAAGTGTGATAGAAGGAATTGATTAAGGTTCTCACAACCCAAAAACCCCAATGGTAACCTAATCACTAGGTTTATCAATCCTTCAATACCAACTATCTAGGTTGGTCTCACAAGCAAATGACCCTCAATCACAAGAAAACCCCCAAAATGACATGTAGGACCAGGGGTGACCTATGCTTATAGATTTGGTATATTTACATCCCTAATTCTTAGTTCCAATGGTTCTTTCACTTAAAGGCAACCCATACCCCATGGTTGCTTCACAAACCTAGGTTTTCGCTTGTAGCCTTTTTTAGAGGGAATTTTGATCTCATCTGAGATTTCTCCACACAACCACATGAAATTATCATGTTTTTAGATACCCTTTATGGCCAAAGGATTTTTTCTTAAGCCTTGGAACTTTGAATTGAAAAGAAGATAGAATGGTGAGCCAAATTGCTCTACTAATTAGCCCTAATTAGGTCTCCAATTACACTACAAGTACCCTTTAGATACATCGAATGCCAAAACTGACTATTGGGTCATGTGAGGGGTTTCACAAATGTCTCCTCTGACTTAGAGCCTTTGATCAATCCCAAGACAAAATTTATGACTATTGTCCTAAATCAGGGTTGGTGCATACATGTGCATATACACCTAGGGCATCAATTCTTTCCCACTTCCATGCAACTTGAGAACCCTATCTTGCAGAATGTTAATGGGTATCCTAAGAGAAATATTTCCACCAAGGGTTATTAGTTTCCCATGGTGGAAAGTCAAGATACATACAATTTTGTAAGAAACCCTCAATTAGGGCCTATAATCCAGGCAGTAGGATTAAAAATTAGATAACTTGCAACCTACAAATGATCAAAGCATGAGACCAAAACCAAAAGGAAGAAGATTCAAACCAATATCTCCTTGTGTCATATTTACATGCTTCCCTGGTCGTACCTGTCCATACACGATGACTATTTTTCCCAGAATGCAAGAAAATGGTTATATTTTATTGAGTTCAAAATAACAATTACATCTCCCACCTACCACCCACCTGAATGGGCTATTGTAGGCACTCCCAATGGTTAAAAAAAAGTTTGAACCAACTTGACCATTTGGGAGTTGATTTTCAAAAAGTTGTTAAGTTTGCTCAAAAGTTGCTTGACAACTTTTGAGCAACTTTTACATTTTGTGCATTTTTGCAACTCTAGTGACCAAATTTGGTCAAGATGTTATTGAGATGATCCCTAGTGGATCCAAAAACTAAAAACTCAGAAAAAACCTAATTCTAGGGTTTGGGATCATAATCGACTCATAGTGACCCAAGGGCTTATATTGTGCCAATCTTGGTACCATGGTCTTACATGGTGATCCAATGACTAACCCTAGTGTGTTTATGTTTGTAAAGGTCTCTTAGGACCTTGAATTAACCCCTAGGGTCCATAGGAGAATGTATTTTAGTTTAGGTGCTCCTGCACCATACTCCCCATGAGAGGAGAACTCAAGTTCCCACTTGAGGATAGTTGAGAAATAGTGGTGCCATGTTGTTTGATATGGTCTTCAGACATCCAGGTAGCATCTATGGAAGGAAGACCTTTCCATTTAACTAAGTACCACATGTACTTGTTATTTCTTGTCTGCTTCAATAATTTGGTGTCCAAAATGGAGTCTAATTCCACTGGCTTGCTTGGTGGGAGATTGGTGACATAGTCTTCATCATTCAAAACTATCTATTTGCTTTGATCATTTGTTTGATATATTGTACCCTTATAGGGAGTAAGGTCTACAACATTGAATATTGGAGAAATTTGCAAGGTGGGAGGAAGAGAGATCTCATATGCATTCTCACCCATTGTGTTAAGGATATGGCATGGTCCAACCTTTTTCATGTGAAGCTTGGAATATCTACCCTTAGGTAGTCTCTCTTTCCTCAAGAATACCCATACCTTGTATCCAACTTTGAATTAGATTTCCCTTCTTCTTTTGTCTACATGTTCCTTGTATTTCAAAGTTGATCTTTGTAGTGTTTATTTTACCTCATGTTGCACATTTGTTATAAGTTCTACCAGTTCTTCTCCTTGAGCACTGATTTTGAAATGAAATGGAAGTTCTACTAGATCTAATGGTCCTTTGGGGTGAAGGCCACATACTTCTTGGAAGGGGGTCTTACCTATTGACCTATTCATAGAATCATTAAAAGAAAACTCTGCTTGGGGAAAGAGCACATCCCAACTCTGAGCATACTATTTGGTTAGGCATCTTAGGAGATTTCCTAAGGATCTATTTACTACCTCAGTCTGTCCATCTATTTGTGGATGATAGGCAGAGTTGTAGGTTAGATTAGTGGCAAGTTTCTTGAAAAGTGTCCTCCAAAAGTGGCCTTGAAACTTCACATCCCTGTCAGATACAATTGTCTGAGGTAAACCATGAATTCAAAGTACCTCTTTAAAGAAAATATGGGCAATATAAGAAGCATCATTTGTGCTTTTAAAAGGTACAAAGGGGACCATTTTACTAAATCTATCCACTATTACAAAAACACTATCAAAACCTTGCTTTGTTATAGGCAACCCCATGACAAAATACATGGAGATTGACTCCCATGGTCTAGAGGAAATTGGTAAAGGTTGATATAACCCTTGATTTTTTGACACACCTTTTTCTTGCTGACAGATGGCGCAAGTTTCAATGAACTTCTTGACATCATTGGTCATCCTTGGCCAAAAATAACTTCTTTTCACCATGTCTACAGTCTTGTCGATGCCAAAGTGTCCTCCTAGTCCACCACAGTGCTTAGGTCCCTTATTATATTTGTCCTCATGGAACATTTGGGGATGCATAATTGATCTCCTTTGAATAGGAGTCCATTCTAAATCAAATATTCAGAAAAATTAGTATGGTATCTTCCAACCATATCTGTACAATCTTGAAAGATCTCTGCAAAATCAGGGTCATCATGGTATAGATGTTTAAGGGAATCAATTCCCACACTTTGGAGTTGGATCTCTTCAACCAGATCCACTCTTCTACTAAGTTCATCAACAACTTTGTTTGCTACACTCTTCTTATGTTTAATGTTGAAAGTTTATGCCTGCAACTGTTCTACCCATTTGAGATGTCTGACATAGAGTTTCTCTTGTGAATTGAGAAAACTCAATACATGATTGTCAGTATATACTACAAACTCTTTCAGGATTAGGTAGTGCCTCCATTTCTTGAGGGTTTGGACCATGGAATAGAGTTCCAAGTCATAGGTTGAGTACTTCCTTTTAGCCTCATTTAATGTCTCTAAGAAGAAGGTCACTGGTTTACCTTCTTGGCTTATAACTGCACCTATTGCCAAGTAAATTGCATCTATCTCCACTGTGAAGACCTTGTTGAAATCAGGGAGAGTCAAGATAGGATTCTGAGAGACTCTATTCTTCAAGTATTGAAATGCATCATTGGCTTCTTTTTTCCAAGCAAACTTGTTCTTTCTACCTCCTTTAATGGTGTCAAGTATTGGTGAACACACATGACTGAAGTTTTTAATAAACTTCCTATAGAAGGTGGCCAATCCATGGAAGCTTCTTACATCGCCTTGGTTCTTGGGTGGAGGCCAATTAAATATGGCTGCAACCTTCTCTGGGTCCATTTTAAGGGTTCCCTGTGAGATCACAAATCCAATGAACACAAGTTCCTTCTTCATAAACATGCACTTTTCCAAGTTGATCACCAACTTGTGCTCATGAAGTCTTCTTAGGACATGTTCCACATGATTAAGATGTTCTTCTTTTCTATGACTGAATATCAGTATGTCATCAAGATAAATAACAACAAATTTACCAATGAAATCAATGAATATCTCATTCATAAGCCTCATAAAAGTACTAGGGGCATTGCTTATCCCAAAGGGCATTACTAACCATTCAAAAAAACCTTCAGTGGTCTTGAATGCTATTTTCCATTCGTCTCCTGGTTTGATTATGACCTGATGGTAGCCAGACTTCAAGTATATCTTGGTGAAGAAGCAAGCACCTCCTAGTTAATCCAATAGATCCTCAATTCTTGGCATGGGGAATCTATATCTTATAGTGATCTTATTTAGGGCCCTACTGTTAGTACACAACCTCCACTTTCCATCCTTTTTGGGTGCCAAAACTGATGGAATTGCACATGGATTGAGAATTTTTTGAATGAGTCCTTTTTCTAGCAGTTCATTTACTTGTTTTGCAATCTCTACATGTTGCAATTGTGTCATCTTGTATGGGGCCTTGTTAGGCAGGGATGAACCAGGTATCAGGTCAATATGGTGACTGATATCTCTCAAGGGAGGGAGGGTTGTGTGTAGGTCACTAACAGTGACATCTTTGTATTTTCTAATAAAATCCTTAGCTTCATTTGGTATAGGATCATCGTTATCAGATTTGAGATTACCCTTAGGTATGGATATTAAGACATATGCTTCAATTTCAGATTCTTTCAAAACTTTTAACATTTTTTTCTCCCCCATGGCTATGACAGTTGGTTCTTGCTCAGTCTTGTTATCCGACAGGGACTTCATGGTGAATGTTTTCCCATCCTTGGTGATAGAGTAGGTATTTCTCCTATAGTTTTGTGTGGCATCAACATCATATTTCCAAGGTTTTCGTAAAATAATGTGGGAGGCATCCATCTCCACAACATCACAAAGAACCCTATCTTTAAAATCAGAGATTGAAAACTCTATCCATGCTTGTTCAGTGACAAAAGTTTGCTGACCCTTTGTTAACCAAGATACATGGTAAGGAGAAGGATGAGGTTTCTTAGGGAGGTTTAACTTTTGTACCATTTCACAAGAAACAAGATTCTTAGTTGAGCCAAAATCAATAAGTAATTGACATACCTTTCCATTGCATTTGATCTTTGTTCAGAAGAGATTCTTTCTTTGTGGAGGTTCTTGGCTTTGTGGCACTTGTAGGAAGACTTGCCTCATCATCAAACATTGTCCTTCCTCTAGTTCTAAGTCCATTTGATTTGAATTGTCTTCTTAATTGTCCTCTTGGATGAGTTGTGCTCTCCTTTCTCCATGATTATTATTGCTCCTCTTTTTAGGGCACTTGCCTGCATGATGTCCCAATTGGTTGCAATAGTAGCACCTCAATGGTCAATTTCCTCTACCACTGTTTGTTCTTCCCCTACTGAAGGGCCTTCTCCCTCTATAGTTACCTCTAGATTTTGTATCAGTGTTCTCTTTGTCTCCTTGGTCAGGGGTCCTACTGCCATTACCACTGTATTGTCCTCTATTCCAAGAGGTTCCTCTTCCTCTAAAATTCTTCCCACTATCGTTAGTCTTTCCCTTTCTAGACTCCTTCTTTCTCTTCCACTTGTCCTCTACCTTGAGTGACATTTGATAGCACTTGTTAACTGAGGTAGGGAAATGTAGCCTAATTTCCTCTTGAATGGATACTTTAAGCCCATACATATACCTTGCCAACTTTTCTGCTTCATCTTCTGCCACATTTGTCTTCATGCATAATTTTAGGAACTCCTCGGTGTATGATCCCACATCCATGTCCTTTTGCTTTAGACTTTGCTTCTTCATATGGATTTGTACCCCATAGTCTTCAGGCACATAGGTCTCCTTGACTAGTGCAATCATCCTATTCCATAAAGAGATCATGTTCTTCCCATTCTTCACCCTCTCTGTTTGGATGAAGTTCCACCAAGTTACGGCTGCTCCCTTCAACTTGGATCTTTCTATTTTTACCCTCTACTTCTCAGGGATGTTCTCACACTCAAAAAAACTTGTTAGGGCCTCTATCCAATCTAAGGCCCAGTCTACATTCATCTTTCCATTAAAAGTTGGCAAATCCAACTTCTCATCCATGGTTCTTCTCCCCATAGATTTCAAGGCATCTATGAAAGGTATCTAGTCTGTAGGAATATTCACATCCTGATCAAGGTTTTCACTCTTTGACTCACTCCCTTCTTCACCACCAGAACTGTCTCCCTTACCCCTCTCTACCTTTTTTTCCAACTCTTGAATTATTTTTTTCAATGCTTCATTTGCTTCCCTTTGTTCTCTTACCATTTTTTCTAATTCAATGTTTGTGACCCTTGAAGGAATATCCTCATCCTTAGCAGCATACATAGCTCTGATACCACTTGATGCAAAGTGGGCAATTGGAAGCTTGGCAAAGGTCTCTCAATAGGGCAAGGTACCATAGATTGTTGTCTTTGTGATGGTCACAAGGCTTCACACTTATCACAAGTGTGATAGAAGGACTTGATTAAGGGTTCTCACAACCCCAAAACCCCAAGGGTAATCTAATTACTAGGTTTATCAATCCCTCAATACCAACTATCTAGGTTGGTCTCACAAGCAAATGACCCTCAATCACAATAATACCCCCAAAATTACATGTAGGACCAAGGGTGACCTATGCTTGTATATTTTTTCTATTTAGGTCCCTACTTCTTAGTTCCAATGGTTCTTTCACTTAAAGGAAACCCATACCCCATGGTTGCTTCACAAATCTAGGTTTTTTCTTGTAGCCTTTTTCAGAGGGAATTTTGATCTCATCTGAGGTTTCTCCACATAACCACATGAACTAATAAGGGTTTCAGATACCCTTTATGGCTAAAGGCTTTGGACTTAATCCTTGGAACTTGGAATTGAAAAGAAGACCGAATGGTGAGCCAAATTGCTCTACCAATTAGCCCTAATTAGGCCTCCAATTACACTAAAAGAACCCTTTAGACACATCCAATATCCAAAATGACTATTGGGTCATGTGAGGGGTTGCAAAAATGTCTCCTCCTAAGACATAGAGCCTTTGATCAATCCCAAGACAAAAGTTATGACTGTTGTCCTAAATCAGGATTAGTGCATACATGTGCATATACACCTAGGGCATCAATTCTTTCCCACTTCCCTTCAACTTGAGAACCCTATCTTGCAGAATGTTAAAGGTCATCCTAAGAGAAAGATTTCCACCAAGGGTTATTAGTTTCCCATTGTGGAAAGTAAAGATACAAACAATTTTGTAAGAAACCCTCACTTAGGGCCTATAATCCAGGCAGTAGGATTAAAAATTGGATAACTTGCAACCTAAAAATGATCAAAGCATGAGAACAAAAAAAAAAGGAAGAAGATTCAAACCACTATCTCCTTGTGTCAGATTTACATGCTTCCTCAGTTGTACCTATCCATACACGATGTATATTTTTCCTAGAATGCAAGAAAATGGTTATGTTTTATTGATTTCAAAATAAAAATTATATCTCCCGCCTACCACCTACCTGAATGGGATATTTTAGGCACTCCCAATGGTTTAAAAAAAATTTTGAACCAACTTGACCATTTGGGAGTTGATTTTCAAAAAGTTGTTAAGTTTGCTCAAAAGTTGCTCGACAACTTTTGAGCAACTTTTACATTTTGTGCATTTTTGCAACTCTAGTGACCAAATTTGGTCAAGATGTTATTGAAATGATCCCTAGTGGATCCAAAAACTAAAAACTCAAAAAAAACCTAATTCTAGGGTTTGGGATCATAATTGACTCATAGTGATCCAAGGGCTTATATTGTGCCAATCTTGGTACTATGGTCTTACATGGTGATCTAGTGACTAACCCTAGTGTGTTTATGTTTGTAAAGGTCTCTTAGGACCTTGAATGAACCCCTAGGGTCCATAGGAGCTTGTGGTTTAGTTGGGTTCTCCTGCACTAGCCCTCCAAGTGACAAAGTTAGCACATGACTTGGGAATCAAACAACTATGGTTAGAAGGTGATTCCTAAAATATTATTAACTGCCTTAAAAATAATCACCCTCCTTCATGGACAATTGCAAAAATGATTGAGGAGACATGGAGCCTGTTGAATACCTTTGAAAGGGTGCATATTATCCATGTGTACAAAGAATGTAATCATGTTGCCGACTGGTTCACCAACTGGGTGGTGTGAAGTGAAAGGCAGACACGCTAGCTTTGTGGAGGAGATATTCCATTTGAAGCTTTAGATGTTGTGGATTATGACTGAATCCATGGGAAGGAGGGACACATAGAAAATAATCATGATAGTGATAGCTCTGAAAGGTAATGGCGTCACCATAAATGGTAAGTATGAGACAGGTTGGAAGGGAAATAACTACAATCAAAGATCACATACTTACTGGGTACTCAAAAATAAAGGCATTAATTCCAACTCAAGGCATCACAAAAAATCATTCTAGATTCATTTGGCAAAATTTGATTTTAGCAAAGATTTTACCCTATTTGAGCATTATCCTCACGTGATGGGTGGAGAAAGACATAGAAGGGAGCCTGCAAAGGATAGTAAAAAATGGCAGAGGTGGACCAAAGTTTGGAAAAATCTGCAAAGTGGTGGGATTACTACCTTTATTAAAAGGCTCTATGGCGGGAAACAATCTGTGACTAGATTGTTTGTTAAAAACTAGAACAAAGGTAGCATCGAGATTGAGGGAAAAAAGTTTACAGTGACTAAGGAGGTCATCTCTATGGTCACAGGGATCCCTATTGTTGGAAAAAAATACTTCAAAGATTGAAAGATCTCAGAGACTACAACTAGCGAATATGTTAGCAATGAGGAGGAAAATAACAAGCTCACCAAAGTCAGCACCCACTACCTGCCTGACAGGCTGAAAATTCTGTATAGGATTGTTCTCCGGGCCATTATCTACTACATCACCCTTGATACCAGGTTTGATAGAATCTGCACCTACCATTTTGTACTTTTGAATCATTTTTTCCATGGTATTAAGGTGTCTATTCCCTTTTATTTATATGCCTCTATAAACGAGAATAATAATGGGTATAGAGAAAAGGCTATTTCTAACCCTGCCCTGCATGAAGGGCTTCTGCTATTGATCTATGAATACTTTAAGGCCCAAATCCTGGGCAAGGAAATTGGTTAGAAAGAGGAGAGGGAGGCCTCAGGGTCTGATTATATTCCCTCAGATATAGGATAGTGAGGGCATGCATTCTAATGAGAATGAGGAGTATGTAATAAAGAAGAACTACCAGGGCTCCTCATCGAAGAAGAGGAAAGGTATCCAAAAGAAATTTAAAAAAGAGATCATGTTAACCCCAAAAAGAAGAAAGCCATCATTATTTCCTTGGATGAGGAATATGATTTGAATGAGGAAGGTATGGAATCGGAAGGTGAGGAGGAAATAACAACCGGGAAAGGCAGAATGAGGAGGCATACTACCCCTACTAAAATCCAAAGAAGAAATGAGAAAGATAGGGAGGTGAGCGCTGATAGGAAATCCATGGAGGACAATAAATGTAGAGCTTCCCTTGTTTTAGACTCCACACCCCAAAATTTGGGTGAGGACTAGGAAAAAGATTTCTGTTGTTATATGGCCGATAAGGGAAGGATTGTTGGCTAGAGAGACTTGAACATTAAGATGGCTAAAATAGGAATCACTAGAGAAATTATAAACCCCAAAGTCAAAGAAAGTGAAGGCGGGCCTAGATTAAGGTGGAAGAATTTATTGACCCCTCAATGGTGGTGCTAAGCAACAATACCAGGGAATTTGACTTGAACCTTGTCAACAACACCAGAAACAACATGTTAGATAATTACAAAACAATAAAATGACTCTACCACGAAGTTGAGGACCTCAAAAAAATGGTTAGAGGTACCAATAAGGAGAAAAGGGATGGTGAGGATGAGGAACAGAGGAATCTAAGCATCCAAGTCAAGCAGATGGGGGACCACATGACCAAGGTGGAAACCACTCTCAAGAACATAGCTGAACAAAGCTATAACATCCTAAAATAGACCAAAGAACACACCAACACCATCATTGAGAAGGTGGAGGAGTAGATGGACGCGACAAGCATTGAGGTTGAGACCGATTAGAACACTGATCAGGGACCTAGCAAAATAAATAGGGCCAGAACCAAGAATTCTAAGGAAAAGGATGGGAGAGTACCATCCAGAAAATCAAGGATTTGAATGCCAACATGGAGCTACTTGAGGCCAAGGTGACCACTCTAATGGTGGACCTTTCTTAGGGCCCCCTGAGAATTTTTTCTACTTTCAGGTTTTATTTTCTTTTTAAGATTCTTTAGCTGTTCTTTTGTTCTGGCCTTTTAGGCCTACCCTACTCTTAGGACCCAAACTTTCTTTTATTGTTTTCAATATTTTATCTCTAAATACTTTGTTTCGGGTTTCAGGAACCCTGTAAAACCTGTTTTACTTAATCAAACATAGTACCTTAATTGAAACCAATCTTCTATAAATACTTGTCTAACCTCAGATACTAGGCTCTAGGAGATTTATTTAATCCATAAAAAGATTTCTACAATTGAAAAACAATGTCATCTTTACCAGTCAATGAAAAGCCATCTATTTTCTCAATGTAGACTTCTTATAATTCTCCATTCAAAAATGTAGACTTAACATCCATCTGATATACTTTGAAATTTTTGTAAGTAGTATAAGGAAGAAACATTCTAAAAGCTTCAATTCTAGCAACATGAGAAAAATTCTCTTCAAAATCAATACCTTCCATTTGAGAATATCCCTTATAAACAATTCTTCCTTTATTTTGAATCACTTTACCATCCTCATTCAATTTTTTTTCGAATACCCATTTAGTACCAATCACATTCTTGTCCACAGGTCTAGGAACAAGAATTCATGTCTTATTCTTTTCAATCTATTCGAATTCTTCTTCCATATATTTGAAACAACTTTCATCTTTGCATGCTTAATCAACATATTTAGGTTCAATCTTAGAAATCAAACAAATTTCATTTTCAGCAATTCTTCCTCTAGTTTGAACACCTTTGTTTCTATCACCACTAATATGATTCTCTGAATGATTTATCTTTACATACCTCAGAGTTTTCAAATTTTCATTTTTAGTAGACTCTTGTATTCCCATTTCTTCCTCATTTCAAACTTCTTCATTCCATTCTACAGATCCATTCTGATTCTAATTCTGATTCTGATTTTGATTCTGGTTCTATGCTTGCACAATCTGACTTCTTTCTTCTTCATCTCATTCATAAGTGCAATATCTAACTAGTTTCTGAAAACATTCATCCACTTTCACATTATCACTTTCAATAATCTTTCTCAATCTATGATTATAACATTTGTAGGCTTTTCTCTTTATAGAATAACCAAGAAATATTTCTCACCACTTCTAGGATCAAACTTTCCTAAATCTTCATCTCTCTTAATGTAACATTTTCTTCTGGAGATTCTAAAAATACTTTATAGTAGGAATATGACCATACCAAAGTTCATAAGGAGTCTTACCAGTGCCATGATTTATTTGAACTTGGTTCAGTGTATAAACAACAATACTAACAACTCCTCTCCATTAGACCTATGAAATGTTTCCTCCAAGCATCACTATCCTTGCAGTGTAAAAAAATTGTTATATTTCTTCTCTCTACAATTTCATTTGGTCATGGGGTCTACAGAGCAGACATCTGTCTCTTTATTCTATGATTTTCATAGTATGCATCAAATTCTCTAGATGTAAAGTTTAGTTTAGTTTACAACTACAAAATAAATTATTCATTGTTGCCAAGGGTACGTTTACTGGTTTGTTTGTTTACTGCAACAAAATAGAGGTTTTAAGATTTTTTACATCAAGTTCTAAGACCTCTATGGTGGGGGTGTGTTGAATTTCTTTGATGGAAGGAGCCTCTATGTTTAGGGTCAACACTTCACCCATCTTGTCAATTTTGTAGGGCATGCAGTGACTTCCTTTGTAGAGAATTTTTCTAAGTTTTGTGATATAATGGAATACTATAGGGGGTAGCCTCATTAATGAGGATCATAGAGTGGGGATGAAGATACCAATCGTTGACTAGAAAATGAAGGAACCAAGATTTCAAAAATTGCAAAAAAAATTAGAGGCGATAAAATTAGTTCGTTGCCTTGTTGGATAAAATTCAATGTTGAGGATGCTAAGACTGCTGTAGTAGAAACTATTATTTTGATGCTTTTTATGTCATTTATAGAAAATCTCAGATTCAGCCATTCCTAGTCTATGTATTCCATCTTTGACATTGGAGACCGGGTTGTTGTAGAAAATCCTCCTTATTAGTTTAGAAATCTAGAGGAGGTAGATATATTGATCTTCAAGGTCCCCTAGCTTTGTAGGAGAAAGGGTACACCTTTGGCAATGTTTTTATTAAAAGAACTGTAGAAAATCAAAATATATTCATAGTGGAAAACAAGTGGTCAATGGTGTTGTCCAAAATGAAGATCTAAAATTAGAGGACAAATAGAACAAGATTCTTACAGCACTATCTACCATGGTCTTTGGTATGGTTTAGATGTGATAGTAAAGGTTTTTACAAAGAAGGAATATTCTAATGAACTTATTGTTGAATTTAGGAGGTGACCGTTATGAAGAATCTAAGGCATCCAAATATTCTTCTTTTTATGGGGTAGTTATATCTTTTGATTGTATCTACATAATCATGGAATTTATTTTAAGAGAGAGCTTGTTTCATTTTCTTTAGAGAAATAATATTGGGATGGACAAGAAAAGAAAGGTACAGATGGAATTGGATATAGCACATGGGATGAACTGTATTCATCATTTAAATTCTCCAATAGTTCACCAAAACTTGTAATCTTCCAACCTTCTTGTTGGAAAAAAAATTGGACTATGAAGGTTGGATATTTTGGGTTATCATGACTCAAGAATGTCATAGAAAATGTTTGTGATGTAGTTAAAGTTTCTATTACAGTGAGTTTTACAACTTCTGACTTGCTCTGGAAAAGACTGATCCAAAGTGTTTGTGGATAAATTTTGGCAAAGTTAAAGTCATGCATATTTTTTCCAAGGTTGATTTGAAATTAAGCATGAAAATACATGTGGAATATTGTTGTTCATAGGTTTATGGCTGACTTTCAAGTGGGAGATTGTTGAATATGAAACCTATTTGAAAAACAAAAATCACTTGGTTTCAATCCAATAAAACTTAGCTCTTCATATTCCAAATGCGATTATGTTTTCTTATAAAGATCATACTATTGCTGCATTGTATGTATCTAAAAAAATGAATAATAATAATATTGACATGATTGAAGAGTGGATGTAGCCATTTTTTGCGAACCACTATATACTTGGGGTTTATGTATTATTTTTGAATCTCCATCTTTGTTTTTGAATTCCTTATATATTAATCTTTAATTTTAACAAATGGTCTACCAGAATTTAATTATTAACGTAACTCCTCTCTTACATGATCTTAAATACATTATATATTCTCTCATAAAAGATATAAAATTGACAATATTTAACGTAAATAGAAATATACAAACAACAAACTAAAATATAAGCTCATATATTCTAAGATGAGATACATAGAAGTTGTTCCTCAATTTGAAGTTTAAAGTATCAGAGTATGAATATAGGTGCCCTAATCATGACCAGTGTGTATCCATCAAAGTAAAACACATATTATCTAAAGATAATTAAGAAAGAAAAATAATCTCTCCTTGGTAAGGCATGCATTTTAGTTTGGCGCTGGCTAAGCTCTAGACATAATGCACTAAAGACAAAAAATGTTAAACTTTATTTTTTTTCCAAATTTTTGAAAACACAGTAAATTTTTAGCAAATTTTTTTTAGTTTTCGACCACAAAATATGCAGATCGTAAAGACCAGATGCTGAAAATTTCACAAAAATCTGTGGTGTTTTCAGATTTTTCAAATTTGATCAATGGTGCATTCTCCAGAGCTTAGCCGTATTGGAGATTAGCCGCAACCTGGTTCCCTAGTCATGTATGTATCAAGCTCAAGCTCAAAATAAAGTATGATGGTCGTTATGTTGTGCAAGGAAAAATACTATGGAAAAGACACATAATGTCAAATCAAACTGAAAATTATAGTTTTTAATCTTGTAGCGAATGGGAAGGGAAGAATATGACCATTTCTATAAGAAAAATTGTTAGACTTGCTTCCCACTTGTCTCGGCACATTTTAGTTTTTCTCGTCTACAGAAGAAACATGTAAATTTGGAGCACCGTCATTATCATCATCTCATTCAACCTTTTATACTCTGCATCCATAAAATTCATTATGTCATCGCTAATAATTAACGCCCAATAGAAATTTATTGGAATGTAGGTTGCATGACGAAAGGCAATGATAATGGCGGCACTATAAGCTGAAAGGTACATTGAATCTTTGCTGACTAACTACATGAATAGTTCTATTAAACATTTTCCATGTACCTCATTTCTTTTTGAAGTTTTCAAAATAACAAGATGCCTTGAAACTTTGGTTGTCTAAATCAATGGCGGAGAATTAGTTAGAAGAGATTGTGTTTGGACTGATAAGGACTTTACCGATGAGCACAGATACCAAAAATTTTATGATCTTATCTCTTGAAAAATGTCCCCACCTTCTTAGTGACTCCTTCTGAGGAATCATATTTCAAGATGCACTCGAATCTATTAACCATAAGACAAATTAGCTAAAATAAATAAAGACATCTCCAACTTTATCATTTAAAGATTTCTTTAGAGAATAATCACAATTCTTTTTTATATTTCTATACGTTCCTTTTTAAGATGGTTCCACTATTAAAAAATTAACATCTCAATATAATGTCACTCAAACTTTTGCATGCACCCTAAGATTTAGATCCATCTTTTGATTTATCCATTCCCTACTTTTACTTACCACTACCTTTTTTACCCTTTTAAATATTTTCCTGATATTCAATGACTTATCAAAATATCATCATTTAACTTCCCTCACACCTCTCCTCTAAGGAAGTTAGCTAGGAGGACATATAATTTTAGATATATAGTAGAACCACAAACCGAAACATTTAAATTCTCCCAATTATTGGAAACTATTAAAACTTTGATCAGATAATAGATATTATGTTCTCTTTATATTTTTGTATATATATAATTTCAATCTATTATATATATGTAAATCAATGTCTTTACAAATTATATATATATTAATATATATAATTATAGAGAAGAGATTTCCACAATCCATGAAAATAACAATAAACTTTCTAGTTTTGATTGTGTTATGAATTTTTTAGCATCAACGTTTCGAATCACACTCCGTGATCCATCATCAGGATGAGCAATAAGAGAGCACAGGAAAAATGAAAACAGTTGCAGACCTAAACAGGTTAAAAGGGGAAAGGGGTGGGAGGAAAGAGGATCAAGGGCACAAAGAAAATAATAAAAAACAAAAATAAAATTGAAAATAAACTAATAAAACACTGAAACAAATAAATAAGCAAGATAATAAAGAGCTGGAGACTAGATATATTTTCAAACAATTAAATAACTAACACATATAACTGTTAGTTGTTTAATTGTTTGA
>MU223665.1:435822-451200 GCA_018584345.1 Thuja plicata
TATATATATATATATCATAATAATCACTATATATATTTATATAGTTTGTTCTCTTATTTATACGACTGAAGCTATAACACATTAACAGAAATGAATAAAGTAGAAACGTAGAAATGAATAAAGTAGAAATGTACACTTATAATCTTCCTCAAACTTTGACATCAAAGATTATAATAGGCTCAATATCTAATTCTCTAATGGGGGATCAAGGGTATTATTGGATTCTTATACATCCCTCATTTAGCATATAATCTTTTGTCAATTAGTAAAATGAATATTCAAAGTGTGCATTTTTTTTAATTGTTTTTTTACTATAGAATGTTTAAGATGATATGAAGATCTCTAGTGTATAAAAAGGGGTTTAAGAAGGGAATCTTTATGGACTTCATGCCACCACTTATATATAGTGCAATAGTTATTATGCGCATGTAGTGAATTATCTACTATATTTATAATGTTATGGCACAAATACATGGGTCATATTACTGGAAAAGGTATGTGGGCCTAAGAACAAAAAAATTACTAGAGTGGCTTGTTGAGTATTATTATGAGTTTTTTAAAACATCGATTTATAGAAAGAAAACTAATATTTTATTTAATTGTAATTCTCATGAATCTTATAAGATTTGAATTTATTTTAATGTACTTAGTTTTGTTGATTATTTTTGAATCATACAATATGTATTATGTATCTTTTATTGATGATTTTTAAGACATGGGTTTATTTGCTTAGGAGAATTTTTTTTAAGATCTTTAGTCAATTTACATTAATTAAAGTTCTTAGGGTAAACTAGATGAAGAAATAGGTCAAGATGTTGACAATTGATATAGTGGATAATAATTTTCAATAAAGTTTAAGAGATTATGTTGAGAAATTGAAATATATAATACAAATTCATATGCTCCTAAATAGAATATAATTGTAAAAACATTAATATAATATTGATCGAGAGAGATAGAAATAGACTTAGTATATATAGTCTATAATCTAAATTCTTAATGAAAATAGATAATACTACACGATGTAAAGTTAACAAGACTCCTACAAACCATTGTGAAGGTCTAGATTCTATACCACTTTTAGGCCAAGTTTGATAAGCAAGGGAATAACTGTGTAATCTTATTGTTTTGCAAATCATGAAATAGTTGAATTGTCAAAATAATTAAAAGGAAATTTACCAAAACTTTAAAATCAAATCAATTTAATTGAAAAGATTCTCGTGAAACATATTGACATGTTGGAATATTTAATAATTCCTCCCACTTGCATTGTTTTATGCTTTAGTTTTTGAGTCTTTGTATTAGTTTTTTAAGATTTAGCTTTAAAATAAATTATAATGCAAGATTTGCATGATAAAATTAGATATACCAAAGACCTCTATATAGTGAGACAATTGTAATTGATTCATCATCAATCAGTTTGATCCTTGATCATTTGATAAGAAGCTCTTGTAATTTTTAAAATCAAAAGAATAATTTCTTTGTTTTACCATTTTATATTCTCTTGACCATACAAGAAGATTGTGGTTGTTTCAAAATTGCCAATTAAATGAGTACACATGGAATAAAAATTAAGAGAAACCCTTTATTTTTGAAATATCTGTTCTTGACAAAACTGTTTCAGGACGTGCGAAATTATGAGTGCCCCATTCCGCAACCAGACTTTTACTACCATGTAAACACCGTTTGTGTTGTAATGTGAGGACTCTTAACTCCCCGTAAGAACACTCTTCACCGCCCTCTTAATCTCTTTCGTCTCCCATACTTCTCCCTACATCACGCATTACGAGCACAGTTTTTCAATATTAACATCCAATCTAAGTTCAACCATCTATACCCACCAAAAAAAGAAAAAAAGTGTACAAGGCAGTACCTTTGTTTTCCTGCGGATTGTGCCCTCGATTAGTTGGTTATCTGAGCCCAACTCCCTCCATTGGATTCTCACTACCTTCAATTCGATTTCTCTCAACCTCTTCTCCACTCTAACAATGCCCTCCATCTCATTACTATTCCATGCTATCTTTTTCATGCTTACTTCAATCATCGCTTCATCTGGAATAATGGTTTTTTCAATTAGTACATCAGCTTCTTCACAAACACAATGCTTCGATTCCTCTCTTCTTGAGTCTTCTTCACAGCCATTAGATAAGTTACTACAACCTTCGCTTCTACACTTCTCTCTAACTGCGTTGATTAGGCTTTGATTCAACTGCTCAAGCTCCTCTATGCGAAGCTTCAGCCGATTCAGCTCCGATATGGCATTTGTCAGTGTGGAAATTTTATCAACTTTCTGCAACCACACATGGAAAATACCAACCATATTGTCATCAAAATGCAAATAAAACTATGAGAAACAGTAACAACAAAAGGAAACCTATGAGCTAAGTATAAAAATCTCACCTTGGGATTGTGAGGAAGAAGAGAACGTAAAGCCAAGAACTGCTGACTGAGTTTAGTTCTTCTGTTGTGTTTAGCAAGCTTATGTGTAAAAGCATATGATTCCTCTATCGACCCATCATTTGCTTCCCACCTTGACTTATCTCTGCTATTTTTATACGTCCTCCGTAGAAAATCGAAGCATCTCTTTAGTAATTTCTGTTTCAGTGCAGGTGCCAAACACAATCGGACTTCCTTTCTGGACTCTTTCCTGTAACTCCTGAATGCAGTATTTGGTATTGATCTACAATGGGTATCAAGATTATTACGAAATAATCCATATTGCAGAGAGGAGATTGAAATCTGTGGAATGTGGTATTGTTCAGTAAGCTGGGGCACATTAGTAAAGACATGACCAGGCCAAAGACTATCTGTAATATCCTCAGAAAAATCAGCCAACATGGCCGAAGAATGTACACCTGTAATGATGTCTGTTCCTGCCATGAAAATAACATCCTTCATCAAACTGCCGGAGCTCTCGCACACATGTGCAGAATTATTTTCCATGTTCATCATGAACCCTGATAATTGAAGGAGACTGCACATCCTTTCCCCACGTTACGAAGCAACTTATAATAGAAAGAATATAAGCATTAGTTAAGAGAAGGAGAAGCTTCTGGGCAGGTGTTATTGAGAATATTTCAAAAGAGAGGAGGTACATTGAATAATAGTCGTTATCTCTTTATGGCACTTTTGTCATAATCCCCGAAATTCCAATTGGCTGTTGATAATTATTATTGAATGACCAATTTTGGAGTTTTGTGGAGGCAGCGTGCAAAAGATTTGACTGAGAAATTGCAAATTTACACATTCCTCTTTTGAAGAGCAAAATTAAAACGTGCCGATACGTAGTCAATGGTTTTTCTTGTGGATTTATGAGCGACTAATTATATCTTCGTGTCTTTTTCTTGGCGAGTTGCGTGACATAGAACAACGACCAAAAAGGGTGGTAGTAAAGCAATGTAGAGTGTTGACTGTCGGCGGAATAGACCGTTGGATGAGTGCTGTTTGGTAGAATGATGAAGAGGGGTTCCTCAGTTTAGTTTTTATTCCATTCATGTTTCTTTTGCTTAGATTTAATTTTTCTCCGTGAACTTTCTCCTTGTTAGGTAGTCCCTACCTTTTAATAACGGGGACTAATGTTTTCAAGTTGTTTTTAGTATTTTTTTTTTTTGGAAATAATGCAATCTCTTCAAACAATTTCAATTATCCTTTAGTCTGGGTAATTTTTCCTATTAAATTGATTTTTTTTTCTCTTATTGACTAAGTTATTTTTTCCTTTCCTCTTGGAAAATTAGAAAAAAAGATAAATTAGATGCTGGAAATGTGGCATGCCTCTTCAAGATTTCACAATTGGCATTCTATTAGCATTTCACGTGGTTTGTCTGTGTTACCACATTTTGCATACATGCGTACCAGGGCAGTTGAATGAGGGAAAAAGTAGAGCTAATAGTAAACAAAGAGAAACCGTCATGGAGGGAGTCTATGCATGTCTATTATTCTGATGGACTCTCTTATAAAGAGGCCAATGATTTAAAAATTACCAAAAATGATATTAAACACTATTTTGTAAACAATAGAAATAAAGAGGAGATACTTGGCAATAAGAAATGCATTTCTATTAGGTGGTTTTGGCACCCGCTAATTACTACACATTTTTGGGAGTGGTGGTGGCTGGTATTTGACCATCAAGTACACGCTAATCATGAGGTGGGCTTGTATTTTCTAAAAAAATTATGGGCTAAGTTTGAATAGGGTAGGAAACCCAATTACTTTGACATGAAAGGATTCTAGGGGGGTGGTAGAGGTATGCCACAGGATAGGTTAGGGGCTAAATTGAGTGATAGAGTTTGAGCTCATGTGCCTGATGATCCTCTTGTTCCTCTTCCTTCTCCAGTGTCCCTGCCCCTATCCAACATTGAGAAGTGGCTTCTTCTCTTGGTTCATTGAGTGCCCTTTCAAGAAAATTGGTGGAGCGGTTGACCCAGGCGATGACTGCTCCCAACATAGTACATATTTGTACAAGCTGTGACGATATATGTAAGGGTCCCCAGAGTGATCCTATTGGTGCTGATGTTGGAGATCATGATGTTGATGCTGCCGAGGGTGCTACTAGAGATCACATCACATCATATGTTGATTTTCTCTATGCATATGATGATTATCCTGTAGAGGTAAATCTATTTATAATTTACAGTGCAACATTAAATTCCATAACATGTGAGTTTTTTTCGTGAACAGATGAGGGTTGACACTATGTCATCTACAATTACAAGGGACCATCATTATTTCACCTCGACACCTCAAGATGTCGGTGCCCCATTCACTATATGCACTTTGATCTAGAGATTCATTTAATTACATTAAATAATAATAATAATAATAATTTAATTTAATAATGTGTTTGATATATTTTAGGCAATTTTGTAGGGTGTTTCATTTACTAAGGTTAGAACTTCAAGTAGCACTCTGGATCATCAATCTTTTAGGCTCAGCCTCACATACCCCTAGTATGTTTCTCATCCATTAATTTTAAGTGTTTGCATGCTTACTAATTTATGTATAACTTTGATTTATTTTTATTTTTTGACACTTGTAGGCTACTGGATTGTCTAAGGATGCATCACATCTATATCCTCACCCATCAGTTACTTTGGCCACGTGTCACACACCCATTGTATAATTTTCTTCCTTAAATTTAAATCTTTTATAGTTTAGAATTAATGTATATACAAGTCTGATTCATTCTTTATATATGTTGTTCAGGTCGACACCACCATTAGTCTTTCTATGGCTACTGCGTTGAGCCAAATGTAGTTGTCATCATTATCCTTTGAGGTCAATATTAAAATTAAATTTGTAATGTCTATTGTGTACATTTCTTTTATCTAGGGATTATCAAAAGTGACCCACACATGATCATGTACTCATAATTTTGTAATGTTTATTTGTATAGGAGTTGACTGCCACCACTTTTTTTTTTCCTAGGAGAGTGGACCTCATTGTCCCATAAAGGGCATTACTAACCATGGTCACCTGGTATAATTTATAATGTTCATTCTTTAATTTCTTTGTAAGTGAATTATTAAAGTCATTTGAATTATACAAACATATTCTTCTCATGTGATCTTTTAAAAATGTACACGATGATGCATCTACTCATATTGTAGACACACACAATGATTTTTTACATCAGAAGACATAGAAGGATGGTGCATCTTTGTCACCTTCACATTGAGTAAAGAGGATAGAAAATCACCTGTATGAGAAGAGTTAGATTATCTCGTATTATTACATAGACCTAAGCTATTGTTTTCCATTTACATGAGCTATGTGAGGACTTGTTGTCACATGTTATACTTGTTATGATAGAACTTGCTATGTTATTATGATGGAATTTTTATGATGACACTTGTTATATTATTATGACTTCCTATCATGTTATTAGGACTTGTTATCATACATTATGGCGTGTTATTAGACTATGACTTGATATGATTTTATTATGATGTGTTATTGTAGGAATTGTTATGTTATTTATGATATTCATGGACTTTTTATCCTATTTCATGAATATTTAAATTACTGGTTTGAGTATATATATGTTATGTGGACTAAATTTCATTTCTTACATGTACATAAAAGTAAACATCAATTTATTATTATCATTGAATATCAATTGTAATTTGTAAAAATTTAAACATTATAAATAATTTGATCATTAATAACTTAGCTATTTATTTATGTAGTTGAAAAATCATTTCATTTTAAAAATATTATTAACTAAAGTTTTTGATTGCGGGGAAAAATAGGTTTTGAATGGGGACCCAAAACCCCTTACAAGCTAGAATAAAATTTTAAACATTGAAGCGCTCCAAAAAGAAACAGGACTGGAAACCAGTACGCTAAAGCCAAAACTAACAACAAAAAACCTAGAAAAAATCAAAAGCCAGAGACCAGCAAAAAAAGACAAACCACCAGAACCAGAAACCAGAGCCCTAGACAAGCTCCTTACAAGCCTCATCGGCTTCCTACTTCACTTCAGATATCTTCTTTATCGCTGCATTGAACTCTGAGAGTTCCTAGATCCTTTCATGAATTTTCTTCTTTCTTGCTGATCTAGTGCATTTTCTGGGGCCATCATCTTCTACGTTCTCTGTGATATCCTCTAGTTTTTTAATGGGGGATCTAGTATCCAGCTCAGCCTTAATGGTCAGGAAACAATCCATGGCCGAACCCATAAATTTGTTGTAGTCTTGCATGTGTTTTTTCATGGTATTCTCCATGGTTTCCATTCTGGCTTGTAACTGCTGCACATTTTTATCCTCATCATTAGTAACCATGTCCACCATAGTTTTAGGGCTAGACTCTAGCTGAGTCTACAGAGAGTCCACCTTAGCAACAATATAACAGTGCTTAAGGTTTAAATTCTTGATCTCCTGGAACACCCATTTAATTAACCGAAAGGAGTACATGGAAGCAGCTTTGGCCATTTGGAGAACCCCAAAGGGAGGATCGATCTTATCATCCATGTCATCCCTCAGTAATTGAACATTCCTTTCCTGCAAGTCCACTATTTTGATGAAAGGGATGTTCTGAGAATTACCAGGGGCGTTGTTTGTCTCCCTCTTTGGTAAAGTCGACTCCTTGGCAGGGGAAGTATTCTCCACCTCCGTCTCATCCTTCTGAGTGTCCTAACCACAATCCATAACTACTTTGAGCTTCATAGATATAGGCACGTCATGGTCTTCAGAACTATCATACTCAACCAGAATTGGCACTTTCTGACCTCCCACATCCTCCTCCTTCTTATCCTCTTTGTTCTTCCTGCTATCCAAGGTTTTTCCCTTGTCCATAGAGCCTGTAACCTCTTCATCAGTGTTATCATTCTCCTCCGAAGCTGAATTCAAGACTGAGGAAGCAGAGTAACTATCTTCCTCAGTGGAATCAGCCATATTATCATAGCCTTCCACACTGTCAGCAGAGGTGTCCGTATCCATGGTAGTCTCCTTATCCTTCTTTAATTTTTAACCAGTCAAACTCTTATCTTTTACATTCACATCCCTAATTCTCTTTTTACCCGAACCAGATTTAGACGGGGTTATGAAAGGGCTAACACTAGCCATCTTCTTTATGTGTTCTACAATTAATAGAATCAACCCTTCATGAAGAATGGGTTTCTTCTCCTTCTTCTTGTGCTGGGAAAATATTATTAACTAAAGTTAGTATTATATACTTGACATGAAAAAATAAAGCTATATAATTAATCTTGACTTTGATTAACTATAAAAAAATCATCTATCAAATAATGACATTTTAATCTGAACTATTGAAGTTGAATGTACAAAATAAACTCTCATCAATTAGTGAACATAGGACCAATGCACATACATAGTTTATAAAACAAAATTTTTCCCAATACAATTGTGCATTGTTTATATTTAAAACAAAATTCAATGAATAAAAGTGAACTCATTCTTTATAAAACAAATTTGGACAAATACAAGTGTGCATTGTTGTAAAAATATTTCATGTGTACATGTGCTTCTAGGGTCATGCAACATTAAAATGAATACATTTAGATGTTAGAAAATATATATTTAAAATTAAAGTTGAATTAAATCTACAGAAATAACTAGACATGTATTTTATTTAGTCTAATGTACTCACCGATTATGTGCCCCAAGTTGTCGACCAAAACGGGGTGTATAAGTGGACACATTTTTTCTGAAATCAGGTAAACCTAAACTTGGAACAAGTGTTTGAGGGTCATGCACTCAAAATAATAAGATGTGTAACATTTAAAAATTGTAGTACTCTGAATCTAGTTTCTAAAACACTAATTGTTTTTAATAACCAATAAGGTCAAACCTTGTGCGGACAAAAATATGTTCCTGATTTTTTTGGAAAAACATAACATAGTTGTTTCCGTGCGTGACACAAAAGATATAGTTATATTCAGTATTTTTTAAATCCCTTTGGTAAGATGATAGGTAAGATTGAGATCTAGAAGCTGTCTATTTTTTTTGTAATTTTCCGATGAGTACTTTTTTTCTGTGATTTTTTGAAGTGATCGCATCCTGAAAATTTCATACCTGTTCGTGCGCTGGGTATAGCTTGCATCAAAATAATTGAAAATGAAATTTTTTTATTTTAAAAGTGTATAAAATCAAGTGTAGAACAATAATATGTAATTTTTTTTTAATTTGATTAGGTATATCAAAAGTTATTAAAAAAATGGTAGACATATGTTTGTGAGGACAATCAAGACACTCATAAAAAAATTTAAAGTTTACTATGCTAATGTTGTCCAAAAATAGAAAAAAATATATGGTTAGAAAATAAGAAGACATATGAGATTATGGTGAAAATTATAAAGCTATCCAGTTGACAAATTGCAAACCTGGTGAAGATAAAGTTAAGAATTCATCTTCAAGATGAAAAAACATCTAAAAGTACAAAAATGGAGGGAAAATGAACCTCCAAGCCTTTGGGTAGTTTTCCAAAGCTCTTCCCAAGCCATAACTCAATTGGGTTTCTAAATTTCAAATAACCTGATTGGGTTATAAAAAGCAAAAAGTACATTTTCAACTCCTCCATAACCTGATAAGGTTTTGGAGAATAAAACGCAGAATTTTCACTTCTTCAAAACCCGATCGGGTTATGAAGAAGTAAAAATTACTCTCTCTCTCTCTCTCTCTCTCTCTCAATCCTCCTTTGTTCTTATTTTTTCAGAACCCGATCAGGTTCTTAGTAATTAGGAGCATTGAGTCATTATGTTCTCATAACCCGATCGGGTTATGAGTAATTAGGAGCACTGAGCCTTTATGTTCTCATAACCCGATCAAGTTCTATGGAATTAGGAATGTTTCTTGCTTCAACGGTCTTAAAACAATCATTGCAAGTTTCTTTGAGGTCGCACAACTATTTTTATGTTATTTTATGCAAGGAATAGACATGTTTGCACTTTTTTTGCATGTTTCCTTTTTCCAATGATTTAAAATTGTATTTTTTATTGGTTTTTTTAATGTTATTTTATCATTGTAAGTTCTCATTTCAAGAAAATGGTTGATTTGTTCTTATTTTTTGGATTTGATGTTCACATGTTATTGTATGTTCATGATATTATTCGTAGGGTCCATTCAATACAAACAATGGGAAAGAACACAAGAGGAACAATTGAACAACGAGAGACAGAAAAGGAAAGACAAAGGGAGCGCATGAGGAGAATACGATAAGGTACATCATCAAATGCAAGAAACGTAAGTGATGAAAATGAAAATGTTAATGTTAATGTGACAAATGCACCATTTCAATTCAATGTCATTAATGACCAAAATGTACATAATGAAAATGAAAATCATCAACATACACCAATTGAAATGAATCCAATAAATGCACCTAATTCATCTAGTGAAAATGTAGAGCATGCAGTTGTGTTAACACTTCCTAGAATAATTCATAGAAAACCAAAGTTTCTAATTGACATTGATGAAAACATTTTGAGAACAATGTATGATAAAATGTCAGAAAGAAATTGTAGAAGAATTGTTAAAATGATTTGGAATAACTATTTTGAAAAATTAAATCAAAGTGGAAGATGTCAAGTAGTTGTTGAAATGATTAAAAATCTGAAATTTAGAGAGATAGTGACAATTGTGGGGTTGAAAACATCTGAAAATAGTACTGAGAGAACCATTGTGAGAAATCTATTCGATGCATACCAAGTCATTGGTTCACAATCACACAGTAAAGATGCTAATGTTACTCGACGTGTCCTCACATCCACTATAATGGGAAAGGAAATGAAAAAATGTATAGTAAGAAAAACAAGCAAGTCATTAAGGATAGGTAGATCAACATGACGAAGAGCCTTACATAGGTGAGACAAAATTGAGAATCCAAACACTAATTCTCTTTGGTCATTCTCGGGTAGACTCCCACGCAAGGACAAGGTTGTTGTAGATGCATTAAGAATATTAATTGGAAATTTTTGGCATGACAACACAAGGGTTTCACCCAACCAAAGAGATATTGTTAGGAGGAGAATCATATCTACAAATCGTATGCCACATCCGAAACACTTTTTGGATATGACACAAACACAATTTTATGAAAGATTCCTCCAAAGATTTCCTCAATTTAAAATTAGTCAAAGATTTTTTGAAATGACAAAACCCTTTTACATCAAGATTAATCATGCACACACCAGATGTTGTTGCAGGGTACATATTGAATTTTCCATGCATTATCATATATATCATCATGTTTATTGTACTTTGCACACTAACGCTATTTTGCAGGAATGTGGTGTTCAAGCACCACCTACGTCATCAAGATATTTTATGTCAAATATATTATGTAATCAAGATGATGGTTGCATTTATTATAAGATGATGTGTTTGAATGGATCTTGTAGTGCATGTGGTGGTATGAAAAAGTTGTAGATATGTCACCATCTAGAGAGAACAAATGAGATTGGAAATACACTAGATTATTTTGGAAAATACAAGACAGTAAATTATGGTCTATTTAAGATGGATAAGAACTTAAGAGGTGTGAGTTAGTGAAAACTGATATATGTGTAGCTGATTTTATGAATATTTTTCAAGAGAAACTAGTTTATGAGTACATACGTCATTCACATAGAGCTAGGTGGTTGGATGAGAAAATCAAGATATATAAGGACACTTTTCCCCTTGGTACTATTGTCTCCATTGGTTATTTTTATGAGAATTATACACTTAAACCTTAGAATGAAGTTAAAGCATTGTATTACCATTCTATACAAGTGATGATCTATGTACATATAACATTCTTACATGCACACGATAGCACAAATGCAGATAGAAAGGTTTTAAGAGAGTATCACTTCTACATTAGTGATGATCACACACATTCATCAGAGTTTGTGCAAGGTTGCTTCAATTTTTTCTATGATAATTTAAGAGAAACAGGTATTGAGTACAACCAACACATAATATGGTCAGACAATTGCACCTCACAATTCAAGAGTGCAAGGATCTTCTATTGGTTGAGTAGGATGCACATGAAAAGTGGCGTTCAACATTTTTGGAATTTCACGGAGGTGGGGCATGGAAAAGGCAAGCATGATGATGCGGGTGCATGTGTAAAAAGAGATCTTGCCATAGAGGAATTGAAGTACGAAGGTGGTGCAGAGTTAATAAATGCACAAACAATTGTGCGATGGTGAAACTCTACGATGGGAACAGGTAATGAAGGTAAGTCTATGGTTAATAGATTATTTTGGTTGATAAATGAGTCTAACATTGAAAACTATCTAGATTGTTGTACACTTAAAGGATCAAGTGAAATGCACTCATTTAGAAGTTCAAATGCAGCATCACTGGGTATTTATACTTGATCAATGGCATATTTTTGCTTGTCTTGTATGAATTTTGCGTGGGAGGAATTTGAATCAAAAGAGTGGCTTGATGAATGGTCTTATACACCTTTGCAACTGCTTGATACATATAAAATTCCTAGAGCACTAAAATTGAGCCAGTTTGAAGCATCAATGGATTTTGATCACATATCTGACCTAGTTGAACCAGGTAATTTCTCAATTTATTCTTCATTTTGAGACAAAATCTGTTAAACCTACTTGAACTCATTTTATTAGGTGGTTATGTGTTTAGGGTGTTAACTTATCCCTCTATAAATTGCAGGTCATGTATATGCAGTTGTTGCAGATGAGAACAATGAGGAAGGGACTCATTACTTTTTGTGTCATTGTATTGAGGGAAAAAATAAATTGACAACTTAAGTGATTGATGGAGAGGGTATTAGTACCTAATAGGATCTATTTTTGTGACAGGGACATGGCTTAGAAGGTACGCTATCAAAATATAATGTGTTCTTGTTTGATGAGTTGAGACCTCTTTTTGTATTCTATTACACTTTATATGTTAAATTTTGTAATCATTTATGATGAACTATGAAATGCAGGTACCCTATCAAAAAATCCAAGAAGTGGTTGTTTGAGGACTATGAGACACATAGACATATCTTTCATTACTCGAACCTTCTTGTTGCAACAATTATTGAATTGATAAAGTATACTGGTAGACCTCTTAACAAGAATTTATAGAAACTTCATGAATCTGAAAATGAGGCAATACATGACACAATAAAGGTTAGAGCCGATCTAAAAGGTTCACTCAATTAGTATTGGGCCATCATGAAGAATCATTCTACAAATGGTAGAATTATTTTGACAATTTTGCATATAAATTTGGCAAAACAATCTAACTTCATTTTTTGTAAATATAAATGACTATGAAGTGGTCTACATGCATATTTGGGGACCACATTTTGTATATTGAAAGAAGATTGAATTGCATATAAAAGTGGCCATGGGTTGATTTGTATATACGGAGAGTCCATATTTTGTTAAGTTTATTGCGTCTTTGTATGTATCTTTGTCATGCATTGTATTTATGTATGTATGTTCATTTTCATATTATATCTTTTCCATGTACTCTCTCTCTCTCTCTCTCTCTCTCTCTCTCTCTCTCTCTCTCTCTTCCAAAGAAACTACCTTGAAAATATTCTATCAAACCAAAGTAATAGGCATAATATATAATCAAAAGTATTGTGTTACATGTTATGCTGTGTGGACATTTGAATTGTTTTACTTGTATTGCTGCCCAATTTGGCTTAGTGCACCTTGGGAACACTTTAGTCTGAATTGCACTAGAACATTCTTGATGGTTCACAAGAAAAAAAGGGTCTCCCCTAGAGTTTACCTAGCCAACTAGAGCTAATGGAGCTGACAGTTTGGTCCCATGAAGAATGGTTTAAAAGATGCACCATTGAGAAACTTTCAACTAAACAACAATGACACTTTTTGCACCAACCGAGATCAGGTCAGAAAATGGAATCTAAGTGGAATCTCCCAGAGCTGAGCCATGTGCTTTTAGGCCTTCCCAAGATGGTGCTTGTGCACTTCACAAATCTCATATATCTCTCACGAGGTCTGAGATATGGATCTCCAAAAATCGCTGCCAAATTTGGCTTAGTGCACCTTGGGAACACTTCAGTCTGACATGCGCTGGAACATTCTTCATGCTACATGAGAAAAGAAAGGTCTCCCCTAGCGTTTACCCAGCCAAGTGGAGCTGATGAAGATGATAGTTTGGTCCCACGATGGACAGTTTGAAAGATGCACCATTGAACAACTTTCAACTGACCAACAATGACACTTTTTGCACCAACTAAGATCGGGTTGAAATATAGAATCTGAGTGGAATCTCCCATAAATGAGACACATTCTTATAGGCCTTCCCAAGATGGTCCTTTTTCACTTCACAGATCTCTGATATCTCTCACAAGGTCTGAGATATCGATCTCTAAAAATTGCTGCCAAATTTGGCTTAGTGCACCTTGGGAACACTTCGGTCTTACATGCACTGGAACATTCTTGATTCTACGTGAGAAAAGAAAGGTCTCCCCTAGTGTTTACCTGGCCAACTAGAGCTGATGGTGCTGACGGTTTGGTCCCACAATGAATGGTTTGAAAGATGCACTATTGAGCAACTTTCAACTGACCAACAATGACACTTTTTGCACCGATCGAGATTAGATCGACAAATAGAATATGAGTGGAATATCCTAGAAATAATCCACATACTTTTAGACCTTCCCAATATGGTCCTTTTTCACTTCATAGATCTTTGATATCTCTCACAAGGTCTGAGATATGGATCTCCAAAACTCGCTGCCAAATTTGGCTTAGTGCACCTTGGGAACACTTCGGTCTGACATGCGCCAGAACGTTCTTGATGCTACACAAGTGAAGAAAGGTCTCCCCTAGAATTTACCTAGCCAACTGAAGCTGATGGAGTTGATGGTAATAAGATCCATAATTTTTGGACCCAAGCTTGTTCATTTATGTTTGTAAGAGCACAAGTTGCTCCTAGGTGCAAATGTTGTCACAATGGTCTAAAATTGTAAAAGTTGCTAATTTTGAGAAACTAGGGGATATGATCTCCTCTAGGGTCCTAAGTGTCATCAATAGGGTCCTAGGATGGGTCAAAGAGCATCGAGTGGACCAAATTTAACAAAGAGAAAGAAATGCTCAAATGTTGCTAGCAAATTTCAAAAGTTGCTCAATGAAGAAATGGATGGTTGTAACCACCCAAGCTCGGGTATTTGAACATGAATTGAATATTTTGGAAGTTTAATGGAGTTTTATTTACATACCACACATGTGATCATTCTGTATGGACGATTCCTTGAGTTTTACTTGCATTTGTAGTGTTTCTGTAGCCTTGTATGGCTGTGTGACCTAGAATGGACATGTAAGGTACTTTGAACATAGGCTAGATCCTGCGAGGTGTTTGGGAAGATCCTAAGAAAGGGTTTAGGGTTCTAGAGGGAAATCTAGTGAAAAAATAGGGTCTTGTGTTGCTTGGGTTCCCTGCACCAAAGACCTCTATAACTTCCCAAGTGCACCCAAGGAACATTATATAGAGCATGAAATATACACCTAAATACAATGTAGCACATCCAACATTAATTCACTTAAATCATAAAATTGCTTATGTCCTAGAGAAAACATGTAGTACATACATTATGAAGCATAAACATGAATTCACTTAAGTCATTCATGTAGGTCATACACATGAATATAGGTTATGAGTCATATACATGAATATACATGAAGTACACACACAAGTACATTAATTTATCGAAACACACATGCATATATGCAAGTCATGTGAAACAAGAATACACTTAAGGCATAAACATCCAGCCAACAAATTCAAGGATCAAATTTGAAGTTTCATATATAACAAAATGAACAATAATAGTGTACATATCAATACATGGCGTACATGCCAAATCCATAATAGAGTTACAAAAAAAGACATCAACTATGTCAAGGTTGATATATACAATCTACAAATGTGATATATA
>MU223665.1:451307-476029 GCA_018584345.1 Thuja plicata
AGTAGCAGCACTTGGGTCACTAAGTCTCTGCACAAGAACAATTCAAATGCTAAGCCATATATATTATCTCAAAATAAATAAACATTGGGCTGTAATTTGCTAATAGTTGAATTATTGATTACCTCATCTCTTTCTCCTATGCTTGGGCTGAATGATAAACTAAATGGGCTCCATCATGGGTGATAGGGACTCCTAGAAAAATGGAAAGGTAGAGGAAGGACGGGAAGTCATGAAGGGTCGTATAACAGGAAAAATAAATAATACAAAATACATGTTATAAACAATAAATACTAAAAACTAAAACATGCATGGACTAAAAAGAAAATGCATACCACAACATGAGTTGGAACTCCTGTGCTAGAGGGAGGCAAAACCATTGATGAATTAGTTTGGACCTTTTTGTGTATGGTAAAATAGAAAAGATGTTATAGGACTGAGAAATACTAGATAATGCAAAAAATGTATACACTAGATAATACAAATTTGCATACTGAAGCCTCAACTGGATCTCTTGTGCTTGGGCTGAATGATAAATGAAATGGGCTCCATCGTGGGTGAGAGGGACTCCTAGAATAATGGCAAGGTAGAGGAAGGACGGGTAGTGGTGAAGGGTCCTATAATACAAAAATAATACAAAATACATGTTATAAAGAAGAAATACTAAAAAATAAAAATACATGGTCTAAAAAGAAAATGCATACCATAGCTAGATCTCCCATGCTAGGCAAGGGATCCCTAGGAAGTGGAGAAGGGTTCGCCTAATCTGAGGCAGCTATGAACAATTCATGTATGAAAATTCGTAGCAAATGACATACTAATAGACGAACATGCTTTCTAAAATATTTTGAACAAACAAGAATGCAATTGAAAGTAAATATGAAAACATGTTACTTCCTACCTCTCCTGAACATTAGCAATGTCTGGGGCATTCATTACTTTAGTGAAACCCAATTGATTCTACATGTATACAATAAACAAGTCAAGTGCATTCATCAATATAGACTACAATGAAATGTTCATAATACATTTCAACAAATATACTTCAATTGGACTTAATTACCTTTTTTGTTTCAATGTCCCCGATGATTTCTTCCTCTTTCCTAATGATCTCAAGCTTGGTGGGGTAGGCTAACAAAAACAAAATTAACATAAGAGAAATAATATGATACCACATGGGTTCAATTAAAACTATAAACAAGAGGTGTGCAAAATATGATACCACATAGCTCTGTAAGCCAAAGTCAATGGCATAAAGGGTGACATCCTCAATCTCAGAAATCTGAGACCCTGACAAGCCCTATAAAACACCAAATAAATATATAAGAAATAGTTTACAATGAATATTATGATTCACTTGAATTCCAAAAATGATTATGCTCCACAAATTTATTATATCACAAGTTTATAAACAAATTTTACAAACCATTATTACAATATAATTTTTTTCTCTTCTTTCACACACAAGACTATTCTTTAACAAATTTGTAGTCACAGCTAGAGAAGCATGGTTCAGATTGTATTCATGGAGGTCATAGGTTAGGACCACTTTTGCAGTAGGTAATAGGACTATTGTAGCCTGGCAGTGAATATGTTTTAGTGTATTTACCCTTAAAGCATGGAGGGATTTAGAGTGCTTTGAGGATGAGAGTATGGTGCAGGAGCACCTCCTAGCACATGGATTCTCATGAAGATTGCAGACCATTGATGTTCTTAGTGACCTCTTGGCCCAAAGGGACCCAAGACATCTTGTAGTTCAAGGTTTTATAATTAGTCTATCATTGATATCCAATTGTGAGACCTAGTTCCAAGTTTGAGCACTTATAAGCCACTTGGTACACTATGGTCATGGGATATTTACTATGGTCATGGGCTTCAACTCTGCATAAAACTGACTTGGCCAGATTCCCCTATGTCTTAGCCTTCGAATGCAACTGGTTTGGTGAAGAGATCTTACCTATAACTCTAGTTATCGTGATTTTTGTCTCTGTAACTCTGGTTTTTGTTCATTTCTAAGAGTTTCACATTGTTTTTCAAGTTTGAAGCATTTCCACCATGGGAATTGGGTAATATCTAGTGGAAAGCTTCTTTTAAATATTCTTTCAAAGATTTTGCTAGTTTTTTTTGTGTTGATGCAGGAAGATGGCCATATGATTGAGCCCTAGGTGTATATCTCATTGTATGCACCAAATCTGAATATAATACGCAGTAGTGTATAACTTCTAGGGAACCAAGCACCAAGGGCCCTAATTGTGGATTTGATGTTGTTTTGTGAATACCTAAGTGTTCCATTCAGTTTCAAAAGGAAACACTTACATTTTCTACCACTTGCATCAGAGTAGGTGGTATGGGCAGTGATGAAAATATTTGGGGTGCTTATGAACCTAGGGTGTATATGGGTTCTTTTCTATGGTGAAGATATAGACTAGTATATGGGGATTGTCCTAGTATGACAGTGAAATGCCAAAGAGTGAAGTTTACTAAACTAGAAAGTGAATGTACTTTGAGCGATATGATAAGGACCTTGTGATAAGATGAGGGGTTCTTTGGGGTGTCTTAGAAGTTATATGTTGGGATTCTTCAGATGCCCATGGTGGTATATTGAAGTATTAAGGATATTCACAATCAGTGAACAATCAGAGATTGTATTCATGATTTTGAAAAAGAAATAAGAGTAAAAGAATGATGTTTGGATGTTTGGAATGATGTTCAAGGTTGATTCAGAAGCCAATAAGTGATTGGTTGAGGTATGAGTGTGTGTATGAGTTCAGAATTGGTTGAATTGAGTCCAAGGATGGAGGGCGAGAGTTCAAATCAATTTGAGTCCTGATGACTGGACAAGGAAGTGAATTCCTTGAGTTGAATTGCATTAGAAAAATTATTTGACCATAAAGCAATACCAAAAAAACATACACTAAGTTACCACCATACAAATTATTAAGATATGATATTTTGAAAACAACATACTATTCTATTTTATGAATATTTATAAAACATTACCTCAGGTGTTTGAGCTACCCATCTATGCCTACTAGAACAAGCACTCCTTGGTGTTCTTGTACCACCAGCTGCACCCTGCAATGCATATTATTCATGTATCAATTTATATTCTTCTATACATAAAAATTTATTTACTTTTAATAGATTTGGGTAACTAATTAAAATAATATGTCAAAACATAAATTTAAACAAACCTGTGTTGGCTCTATACCATACACCATTGACAATTGATCATCTATGAGGGCCACATACTCAGTAGTGGATGCCTAACATCTTCTCTCGCAATGTACACATGAATGGGATGTCAAACCATCCACACTATCATGACTATCTAGCCTATCACATATACCATTACAACTAATGCAAATATGCTCAATGGGCTGGGCTGACCCTACAAGTGTATCTGATGATAATGGAGCTCGCATGGGATGTGATGATCCTAATGGTGCATCTGATGATGATAAATATAGTGTGGGATGGGATGATCCTAATGATGCATCTAATGAAGATGGAGGTGGCACAGGCACTAATCCATCCACTTTAACTAACTAAGTGCCACGCTCAATAATGACATCAGGCAATTATGCAAATGCATGAAGAGTCTGTATATCCATAGACTCCTTCACCACTACTAGGACCACAACATGAATGAGGGATTTTCTCACAGTATGCCTCCTCTCTTGTGGTCAATTAATCCTATGTTCCTCAGGTCTATCCTGTGCAGAGCCTCTCCCTCTACCCTAGAACTCACAAAAGTCAAAGTAATTTGGCTTCTCGCAAGGGATAAAATCATAGTATAGCTTCCTCAAAAATTTATAAAGGCACCTCATTATTATTACAAGGTGGTTGGCATAATATGTACGACACCTATCCCTCCATGAACCCCATCTTGTCACCTCTTGAGACACCTCATTTGCACTATCAAACATTTTTTCTAATGTTGTGGTGAGGGTAGAGCGATGATGAAGACCGGAAGCCTTCAACCTATTGACTAATATATTACTTTTTTGACTATTCTAGTTAAGGCGTTGCACGAGGTCCTCTTGTGTTGCATTTACATGATCTAATAACACATGTGGAGGGTCTACGGGTGGCGGTGGTTGTGGATGAGGAGAATTTTGAGGAGGGTTTATGGGTGGCGATGGTGGTGGATGAGGAGAATTGTGAGGAGGGTTTACGGTTGGTGATGGTGGTGGACGAGGAGGGTTTACGGGGGGTGGTATTTCATTTATTTTTTCTCTTCTTAGATTGTTTGACAAATCTGATATAAAATTAATAAAATAATAATAAGAATAATAATAATATCATAACCTGATATGATAAAAAATGGAAAAAAAAACACAACATGACAACAAAAACAATAATACATACCTTTCTTACAGGGCTCCATTGCTTCAAAATGTGCAAATTATTGAAGAACCTTGTTTTCTTCAAAACTCGATCGGGTTCTTTGGTGTTTTTTCTCTTCTCCAGTTAGCTGCTCTGCAGTATAGGCATTCGAAATGGCCTATCAGGTTATTAGAAACATCTTAGAACCCGATCGGGTTATTAGAATATATAATATGTCTAATAACCCGATCAGGTTTCTAGAAACATCTAAGAACCCGATTGGGTTTTGAGAAAGGTAAAGTTTTTTAATATTACTGTCTAGGGTTGGTTACCAAGCCTAGTACAATTTCAAAATTTCAATAACCCGATTAGGTTATATGAAATTTGAATTTTTTAAACCATTCATCAAATTTTTTGGTCCACAACTTGGTGCACACATCCCACTAGATATTACAACTTTGATTGGACAAAATTTGTAAAATTCACAAGTTGTAGATCTTTCATCCATGTCATCGAGATGTACTTGAAATCTCAATATCAAAGTTTAATTAAATGGCTATGTACATAAAAAAATTATATATATTAAAAAAAAATCACTAAATCTGATCTTAGGATTTGTTTCGGGCTTTTTCAAAGATTTCAATGGGATGAGCGGGAGGAGCAGGAGGAATGTCAAATTTGAATGTAGGCGGGAAATAGAGTTCATAGGCGTCGGATGCTACTGTGGGAGCTCGTGATGGTGGCCCTCTAGCAGACCAAGAAAAGGAAGACACAAAAAACAAGGATGGGGTCCCACACAGCAGACAGAAGGATCCAAGTAAAGTGGAGGTGGGGTCAAAAGGGCATCTCCCAGAATAGTCAGAGGCACTACATTGCGACAAGGAGGATTCAACTTGGCATTGTCCTTGATCAACTTTTTTCAGGATCAAACCCACAGGCAAGTCCATTTTTTCTGGTTATAAAAAACCTTTTTGAGAAGGAAAAGGGAAAGTATGCAATTTCATTACTTAAAGAACTGATTGACCACAATATTGCTACCATGTCTCTCACTTTGGTGGGTGAATTTGCTGGATCTAGGCCAAACATTGATATAGTCAGATCTTTTGCTAATAAAAAATGGAACCTTAAGGGTCAAGTGGAAATAAAAGCCATGGAAAGGGTTTTTTATCCTTTGAGTTCCCTTTCCAGGAAGACTATGCTAAGATCCTTTGCGTTGGGGTGTGGGCTATTGGGAAATTATCTTTGGCTTTGCAGAGGTGGTCTCCAAATCTGGACCTCAATGCATCTTTTTATACCCAAGCCCCAGTTTGGGTTAGGCTCCCTGAGCTCCCTCTGGAGTTCTGGTTTGAAGATGTCTTTGTTGTTATAGCGAGATCCTTTGGAGAGTTTCTTTCAATTGACCCAGTGACAGTGGATAGATGACGCCTTAACTATGCTAGAGTCTATATAGGGATAGAAGAGGAGAAACATATGCCAGAGGTCATAGAGATTCACTCTAAGTTAGGAAAAAGATTACATAAAATGGAATATGAAAGCATGCCTTTTGCTTGCTTTCATTGCAAGAAGGTAGTGCATATGACTAGGAAATGTCTAGGTCTAGCTAAGGAAAAATATAGGAAAGCCCAAAAGTCAGGGGTAATTTTAAGAATCATGCTACTCAAGTCTCTAACTCGGAGAACCCCCAAAATGTTTCTCTTGTTTGGAGGAAGAAAGACCTATCACCCGAGCTCCCTATTTTGCACAAATAGGGGGAAGCAAAAGCACCCACCAATTGTCACATAGAGGAACCCATTCAGTGCTCTGCCATTGTTACTTAGTGCTTGGAGCTATCATATTTTGAGGTAGTCGAACCTGTTTTGGAAGGAATCAGCTTAAAACCTTGGATGATCAGGACTCTGTTGAAGGGTCCCCATCATCCTTCTCTTCATTGGCCCCGATATCCCCTGAACCTTCCTGGGAGATCGGAGTTTTCTTTCCAGTGCATAAAATCCTAGTAGGTGAGAACACTCATGTGGCACCTATTCAGAACACTCATGTTAAATTTAGTTACTCCTGGGAAGTTCACAAGAATGGAAGAACTCTTTGCTAAACACAAGGAAGGGAAGGAGGGTGATTGGACTACAGTAAAAAAAAAAAAGAGTAGTAGAGACCCCTCCCTAGTTTCTCCAGCGCAACCATGAGAAAGAACAAAGCTGATCTCGGTGTCAAAAAAAAAATCCAAGGCAAAAAAAATCTTGCCAGATCTAGCAAGAAGAACCCTGTAAGAACATTAAGGATGGAACCCAAAAGACCATTCAGGAAGCCTGTACCTCTAGTTATAAATGAAGCTTATTCCCTGGAATGTTCGTCATCTAAATGGGCCACATAAGTAGGATGTTATTAGGAATATGATAAGGGATCACATACTCGATGTCATGCTAATCCAGGAAACTAAGATGAAAAAGGACAAAATAGAAGGCATTAAGTTTTTTAAGTCTATGGATAGAGTTGCTACGAGTTCAGATGGTTCTTCACGAGGTTTGATGACTTTGTGGAACTCTTCTCTCATGATAATCGACATTGACTAGGAAGAAGGTAATGTGTTTCTTCTATATCTCACTACTATTAAGAATAATGAAAGTTGGTATATCATGAATATATATGCTCCTAATTCTAAAAAAGGGAAAAGATCTTTTTGGGATAAAATTAGAAACATTTTATCCATGCTAAATTTTTCAAAATGTATTATCATGGGGGATTTTAACACCGCTCTAAAAGAAGGAGAGAAAATGGGGCTAGATTATCCCTGATCTAGAAACCAAGCAGGATCTCATGGATTTTATTAATGATCAAGCCCTCTTAGACATGGATCTTCAAGGGGAAAATATAACCTAGAGCAATACGAAAATGGGAAAAGAGTGCATCCAAGTCAGGCTGGACAGAGCTTTGATCACGGTTGATTAGCTGAATTCCCACAATAGTAAACTCTCTACTCTGGTGTGGATTGGGTTGGATCATTCTCCCCTATCTCTTATTCTTTACCCGATTATTAAGCAAATAAACTTCCCCTTCATACTTGAGAAGATGTGGACCACTCATCCTAACATAAAAAACAAGATCTTGGAATGGTAGAATATTGATGTTAAAGGATTTGCTATGTTCAGAGTAGCCAAAAAACTTAGAAATATAAAGATAAACATTAATATATGGAATAAGAGGGAGTTTGGGGACATTTTCTCCTCTAAAGAGAAGGCCATTTCTGACCTCAGTCTTATCCAAGAGGAAACCCAGAGAGACAGGTATGATGAGAACAACCTGAATCAAGAAAAACTTCTTCTTTCGGAGGATCATAATGTGATTAGTAAGGAAGAGATGCAGTAGAAGAAGAGATCTAGATCCATATGGTTGAGGGAAGAAGACCAAAACACCCACTTCTTTCACTTATCCACCATGAAACACAGGAAAGCCAACATAATTGGTACCATTAGAAGGGGGAACCAAATCTTGCAGGATGATAAAGGCATCTCTTTAGCTTCTATGGAATTCTTTAACTTACTTCTCTCTAAATATCTTCACCTCCATGATCAGGATCAAGAGGACCTCTTGAGAACCATCCCCACTGTCATCATGGATTTCCAAAACAAAGCATTGACTACCATCCCTAATATTGATGAAGTGAAAAAAGCCCTAGAATCTCTTTTGGGAGACAAGGCCCCAGGTCCCGACGGATTTTTGATGTTTTTCTTCCATAAGTACTAGGAAATTGTCAAATTTTATGTGGTCAAAGCTGTGTAGGGATTCTTTGGGTCCAAGAATCTTCTAAAAGAACTCAATGCTACTTTTTTGGTTCTTGTTCCAAAAAGCATGGGGGCAGACTCAATGAATCTTTTTAGACCCATTAGCTTATGTAATTTTTTCTACAAGATTATTTCCAAAGTCATTACCATTAGAACTCTTCATGTTCTCCCCTTCATCATCGCTCACCAACAATTAGGTTTTTTTCCTAGACGACAAATCCTGGATTCCATTATGGAGGTGCACGAAGTGATTCATTCTTTAGAAGTAGGTAAGATGGAAGGTTTTCTCCTAAAGCTTGATCTATCTAAAGCCTATGACCGGGTGGACTAGTCTTTCCTATTGAAAGTGTTGGGAGCTTTTGGCTTTAATAATAATTTCTTCCTTATCATTTATCAACTCATTTCTTCACCTTCATTTTTGGTCTTGGTTAACTGGTCTCCTTCAGCCTTCTTCAAAGCTTCTTGGGGCATGAGACAAAGGGATCCACTTTCTCCTATCCTATTCATCATCTTGGCTGAGTGCTTGGGACGATCAATTTTGGATCATAAGATTTTAGGGGAGCTAAAAGGCATCTGGCTATCCTCTAGTTTTTCCATTTTCTCTCATCAACAATTCATTGACGATGCCATCTTACAAGGATAAGCCTCAATTAATGAGGCTAGAGTTGTTAAACACTTACTATATTCCTATACTAGGGCCATAGGACAATCAATCAACTAGTGCAAGAGCTCCCTCTTTTTAATTAACACACCTAAGGCCAGACAAATGAGAATGGTTGATATTTTAGGGTGTACTATTGGTTCTCTCCCATCCACCTACTTGGGCTTCCCTCTTGGAGCTAAACCCATGGAATCTTTCTGGAACAGACTCATTGAGAAATTTAATATAAAATTGGCAGAGTGGAAGGGAATTCATTTCAGTCAAGCTGGAAAGATTCAGCTAGTCAAATCCACTCTTCAAAACCTTCCCACTTATTCCCTTAGACTCTTATCTATCCTGGCTAAAGTGGTTGATGCTATGGAAAAAATCCAAAGAAGATTTCTTTGGTCTGGGGCGGAAGAGCATAGTTCTTTCCCTTTGATTTCTTGGGACAAAGTTTGTCTCCCTAAAAGGGATGGTGGTCTAGGAATCAGGAGGATTAGGCCTCTCAATAAGGTGCTTCAGGCCAAATAGATTTGGCATATTTTCCATGGTAAAGGGGAATGGAGGGATTTATTCAAGGATAAATACTTGTCCAATGCTTCTTTGAATTTTTTTTTGAAAGTGATGATATCCTAAATGGTTCTTGTATTTGGAATGACATCCTCAATGCCAAAGATCTATCCAAGTCAAAACTGAAATGGAAAACTAGAAATGGTCACAATATTAGCTTTTGGAATGAAAATTGGATTTTGTCTGGGCCCCTGAAAGATATAGATCACTTTAAATCATGGAAGGAGGAATGCACCTTACTTTTTGGGGACAGGGTTTGTAATTGTACAGAGTGGGTAATTCTTGGGTGGATCTATCCTCTTTTTCCCAAGAGATTTCTCCATTACTCACTGCTCTCAATTCTATTTCTCTTTCTTAGAATCATGATGCTTTGATATGGGAAGGATCCCATAATGGCTCTTTAACTGTGGCCTCTACCTACTTTGTTCAGTTGCATCAGGAAGCTACTCCTTTCTGGGCTAAAGTCTGGTTACATGGCCTTATCTCAAAAATCAATGTTTTTATTGGCTTTTACTTCAAAATTGCATTCTCACTATTGATAACCTTGTCAAGCATGGAATCCCTATCTCCAATAGGTGTGTTTTGTGTTAGATCCAAGATGAATTTATGGACCACCTCTTTATTCATTGTCCCTTTTTAGATCTCTCTGGCAGTTTCTCCTGTCTCTTTTAGGCTTGCATTGGTGCTTCCCTTCCTCTGTCAAGGACCTCTTCTCCCATTGGACCTTGCCCTTCAAAAACATCACCTTTCAAAAAATTTGGTCATGGGTGATTCCTCACCTCTGCTTGGTAATTTGGAATGAGCGCAATAACCACATCTTTAGGGATTGTAGTTCCAATCCCAAAATCATATATGAGAAGATACACCATACTCTTTTGGAAAATTTTGTTACTTGTGGGAATACTAATCCTTTTGTAGGTAAAGATGACTCCGCTAATCCCATGAAGACCATAGATAAAAGGAAATACTATACCTAGAGGTGTCCTCTGGAAGGATGGGATAAAGCCAACTTTGATGGTATGGCCAAGGGTAACCCAGGCAAGGTGGGAAGTGGTAGAGTGATTAGAAATTGCTTCAGCCAGGGAACTGCTATTGTCAGCCTTTCATTGGGCACACAAACCAATCACTACGTGAAAGCTAATGCAACCCTCCAAGTGATTAAATTATCTCATGACTTGGGAATCAAAAATCTTTGGTTAGAAGGCAATTCATGCAACATAATCAACTGTCTTAACATGAGAAACCCGCCGTCGTAGACTATAGCTAATATGATTGAGTAAACCCACTACCTCTTGAACACCTTTGATAAGGTTCATATATCCCATGTGTTTAGAGAAGGAAACCAAGTTCCTAACTGGTTTGCAAACTATGTAGTGAGAAGTGACATACAGACTCACTGGCTTAATGGTGGAGACCTCCCACATGAAGCTTTGGATTTCATTTCTTATGACCGAATCCATGGGAAGGAGGGATTTATTAATATTAATCATGATTGTTAATGCATTGAATGGTAATGGATTTTCCATTAATGAAAAGTATTAGACAAGCTGGAAAGGCAATCATAAAAAATCACACCCACACACTTCCTGGGTACCCAGATGCATTGGTAAAACTTACTGTTCAAGGAAAAGAAGTAGAACTATCTAGAACAATTCAGAGAAAAAAGGTATGTGCTTCTTTTCTGCCTCCTTTCTGTCTGCATTTCTATTTCTTGCAATGGGAGGGGGAAGGCATAGGAGGGATCCTGCTAAAGATTGTGAAAAATAGAGGAGGCGTACCAAGATTTGGAACTATCTTCAAAGTGGTGGCATTTCTACCTTCATCAAGAGGTTTCATGGTGGCAAGCTGTCTTGGATGAAAATGTTCATCAAAAGATGGAATGAAGGAAGTATTGAGATTGAGGGAATAAATTTTATGGTGACCGATGAGGTAATCTCTGCTGTCACTACTATCCCTATAGCTGGAAAGAAATTCTACAATGAGGGAAAGATTTCAGATTTGACGATTAGCGACTTTGTTAGAAATGAGGAAGAAAAGAAAGAGCTCACCAAAGTTGGCACCCACTACCTTTCTGAAGGGATGAAAAGATCTTGGAGGTTTGTTTTAAGAGCCATCATCTACCACATCACACTGGACACCAGGTTTGACAGAATTTGAACCTACCATTTTGTGTTCTTGAATCATTTTGACCATGGCATGCAGGTGTCTATACCCTTTTATTTATATGCTTCTATAATTTATAACATTAATGGGTCTAGAGAGAAGGCCATAGATAACCCTTCCTTGCATGAAGGCCTTTTTCTTTTAATCTTTGAATATTTTAAGGCCCAAATCCTTGGGAAGGAGGTGGCTCAGAAAGATGAGATGAAGGCCTCTAGTTCTAACTACATTCCTTTAGAGAAGGAACATAATGATGATCTGCATTCTGAGGACAATGATGAGTATGAAACGAAAAAGAACAATCAAAATTCATCTTTTAAAAATCATAGAGTCAGTCTGCAAACCATTAAAAAAGAGAAAATGGTCACTCCTAAAAAAGAGAACACCATAGTTATTTATTCTGAGGAAGATTATAATGATAATGAGGATGGAATGGACACAGATGGTGTGGATGTTATTTCCAGTGGAAAAGGTAGAAAGAGAAAGCAACCCATGATGGGTAAACACCAAAACAAAAAGGATAAGGATAGGGATGTGAGAGTTGACTTGAAATCTCCAGAGGACAAGACCCATCGTGTCTTCCCTGTTTCAGACCAGAATCTGAAGAGGAAGCTCTAGGGAGATTACCATGAGACCAATCAGGCTATCCCTTCCCCTCAAAACTATCAACCCCAAAATATGGGGAACGATGATAGGCAGGATAACAAGTTTTGTTGTTATATGGCAAGACATGGGAAGATAATTGGTTGGCGTGACTTCAATGTCAAAACTGCAAAAATGGGGATCACCAAAGAAATTATAAACCCCAAGGTCATTGAAGGTGAGGGAGTCTGAATTAAGTTGGATGAGCTTATCGACCCGTCTATGGTGGTGCTTAGTGAGAGCACCAGGGAGTTTGAGATGGACCAGACTCAAAAATTCCTAGAATAGCATGTTAGATAACTACAGAACCATCAAATGGCTATTCCATGAAATGGAGGATCTTAAAAAAAGGGTTAATGTCAGTGACAAGTCTAAAAATGACTGTAATACAAAGGAACAAGAGAATCTGAGCGTCAAAGTGCAAAAATGGAGGATAATATGACTAGGGTACAAGCTACCCTAAAGAACATAGTGGAGCAAAGCTATAATATCCTTAAAGCATCCAAAGAGCACACCAATACTATCATCAAGAAGCTGGAGGAAAAATTAGATGGGACGGAGGTGGCCAAATTGGAAGTGGAGACTAAACAGAACATTGAACAGGGTCCCGATGAGAGAACTAGAGCCAGAACCAAGAAGATAAAGGAAAAGAACATGGCGTTTGATCTCGAGAAGATCAAGGATTCAGCTGCTAATATGGAGTTGTTCGAGGCCATGGTGACCACCCTAATGGTGGACTTATCTTGAGGGTCCCTGGTCTTTTTTGCAGACCCTCTTTTATTTTCTTTTTTAAAAGCTCTGTATGTTTTTTTTGCTCTGGCCTCTGTTGGCCTGTACTATCTTTTGGCTTCATTTTTTTTAGATTGGGCATAATTCTTTTATTTTAACTATGTTTTGGGTTTCAGGAAGCCTATGAAACATGTTTTACTTAATCAAAAACATTATATATGTTAAAGGGAATAAGACAATTATCATTTAAATCAAATTTAAATCTAGGACCCAAAACTTAAATAAAACAATTGTACTCACCAAGTATTACAACTTTGATTAGCCAAAAGTTTAAATTTAATGCACAAGTTGTATGTTATCATCTATGTCGTCAAGTTGTACGTGACATCTAAATACCAAAAAAATTAAAAACATACTAAAAGAATATATATATATGTTAAAACCTTAATAAGACAAATTATTATCAAAATTGAATTTAATTCTAGGACCAAAAATTTAAATAAAATTATTGTACTCACCTAGTATAACAACTTTGATTAGTGAAAAGTTGAAAAATACACAAGTTGAGTGTCATCCATGCTATCAAGTTGAAATTGACACCTGAATACCAAAATACTTAGCTACATATAAGAAGAAAAAAGACATCTAGATATCTAGAACTACATATAGAAGGAAGAAAATTAACAAAAACTTACATGTATAACTTTGATTCAGCCTAATGTACCATTTTCATCCTCTCTCTTCTGTAATGCATCTATGATTGCCTCATGCTCTTCCATTGAGATTTTCCATAATATTTTATTAGCAAGTTTCCCTTTGCATCTTTCTAATTTGATATTTGTTGCCACCACTAAATGGGAAAAGTGTATAATCTTCTTTTCTGATTGGTAGTCTTCAAAAGCTGCTAAACCATTCCTTCTTGTAAGGTATTTGCGTTTCCATGTACCAACTACCACAACATACCCAATTGGATATTGAAAATCATCATCATCTACTTGATGATATATCAAAATTTTCTTAGGTTCTACACATCGAGCTAGCCAATACTTAGTTTGTTCTTCATTATCATCAGGTGCAACAACAACATACACCTGTCGTGCAAATAAAAATTAAGTATGTATGTACATAAAACTTGTTAAATTTTTAATTCGAATACAATGTAAATTATATGACATGTACATAAATAATATAATTTAAAGTTTTACAAGAAATTAAACTAAATTCCTAGGTTGTCTGAGGTCTGAAACATGATCATAATCTTTTGATGCAAATGCATGATCTAGGTCTTCATTTGTTGTATCATATTGATCTTGGGTATGTGCAGGATCATGGTATGCCAAACTAGGCCTTAAGTGGCAATGAAAATTTAGAAAATCAGGGTTAGGAAAGTTGACGTAAAAATTTGGACAAGTTATCAATCTTATATCAAAAATGTGTAACAAGAGAATCTGTAGAAAATTGAATCTAGTTTCTAAGCTACTATCCCTTCTCTAAAAAAAATATTCTATATGGTGAAATTTCAAATTTCAATGCAGTAGTATGAAAATTTTAGGAAAAAGATAAGAAGGTGTATGTCTGACCACCTTAAGCACAATCAAATGATAATATTTTTTAATAAAATTATAGATATAAGTAGTAGACTCATGTTTGGATGTGACGCATATTTTTTTGTATTTTTTTTCCAAGTAAATAATAAATTATGATTTTTCTACTACAACTTTTCCAGAATATAAAAAATATCGTGTCTGACCACCTTAACTTAGTCTAAAATTCATCAAATTGAATTTTTTTTAGATTTTAATTGTAGTAGGAAAAGCATATATTGTGACTCATTTTTTGGATTCCAAAAATGTTATACCATTTGAAATTTATAGTTATTTTTCAATCAGACTATCAATCAGGACTAAAAAGATAAGAAGTAGGCATATGTCTGACCACCTTAAACACAATCAAATGATAATATTTTTTTGCTACATTCTACATATCAATAGTAGATTGATGTGACGCATATTTTTTTGTAATTTGTTTCCGAGTAGATAATTAATTATGATTATTTTTTTCTACAACTTTTCTAGAATATAAAAACTCTCGTGTCTGACCACCTTAACTTAGTCTAAACTTCATCAAATCAATTTTTTTTTTTTTCTTGTAGTAGGCGAAGCATAGAATGTGACACATGTTTCAGATTTAAAAAATGATATACCATTTGAAAGTTATAGCTATTTTTCAATCAATCTACCAATCAGGACTTCTTTTTCACATTGCCACTTTTTGGCATACCATGACATACCCTCTTATGTCTCACTAGGTGTTAAGGATTTACTTTTCCATTCTCCAACCCATTCTATATTCTCGCATTCTTCCCATTTACCTGCAACACAAAATTGGCAAAAAGTATGCAAGTTCCCTAGTCCATATAGTCCAAGTGTTAGAATTAGAACTCATAAATGAATGTCATTTAGCTAACTCATTGTTTATATCAATATAATATCTTGGAAGGATATTATTCTTTTCAACTAGCCAGAAGAAACATCTGATCGTAGAGTTCTAACTTGATCCAATAGACAAAGTTAGATTGCACAATTCCACAATTTCACGTGCATATTTAAATTTGACATTTTCCTCTAATTTGAGTTTCTCTCTGCAAAGAGCTCTCTTAAAACATTCACCAACACCATAATTCTCCCATTTACCATGTCCAATCTAAAAAAAAACTCCACATAACTTGGATATTATTTTTCCTAAATGTGTCCTCCTCAACCAATAAAACATTCTAGCAATCTTGAATTTCCCTATGCAATTATCTGACCATATTAAATGTTGTGTCATTTGAATATATCTCTCCCTTAAATTCTCATAAAAGTTCTTAAATAAACATTCAACAAACTTTGATGAGTTTAATTTATTGTCACTCATATAGAAATGATACTCTCTCAAAAAAAAATTATCCTCTTATGTACTATAATTAGGTGCATTCCTATAGACAATATGAACAAAAATTGCTACTCGCATTAAATTATAATATTGTGCTTCGATCTCATCTTGTGGTGCAATGGTGTAGTTCTCTACAAAGTCAACAACCAAAAGTATACTACCAATTGGAAATGTATTCTTTCATATATGAATTGTCCATCAAGCCATCTAGCATTTTGAGAGTGTTTCACATATTTAGGTACAATCTTACTCTTGAATTAATTAACAAATCCATGAACACTAACTATTTCAGTAATTAGATATCATCGTCTTCAAACTGTTCCATACTTTAATGGATAATCAACAATTTTAAATATTTTTACATTAGCTAATTGATGTCCATAATCAATTGAAATATTTTCATCAAACATTCATCTAACAATGCAAGATTTCCACATATATCACATACACTAGAAACACATGCATTCAAAAGAAATAAATACTCATTAGGTGGTTACAAAAAAAACTTGATGTAAACTCCTTTATAGTTTGAGGTGTCATATTTATACCACATTCCTGAAACATTTTGTTAGTATGCATGGTAGAATGTATACATCGAAATACATCATAATGGTAACAAAATTGAAAATGAGTTTTTCAACAACACATGACTCTTTCCTTGTTAACTCTTACATACCATGGTTTAAATTTTTCAAAATATCTTTGACTAATGCTAATAGTTAAAACCTTATCATCCAGATGTTTTTTGTACAATTCAGTTTGAGTCATGTCCAAAAGGTGTGTTGGATGTGGGTCACAAAATTTTGAGCCAACTCTTAATTTGAGAACATTTCTATCATTAGGTTAAGGTGATAATCTTGTATTATCATTCCAAAAATTTTAAATCAAAGTTTTGACTTCACCATTAAGTATGTTTGTGACTAAAACTCCACAAATGGTTTTCCAGATCACTTTCAAAGTTAAATCTTCTCGTTACAACTCTTGAAAATTTTTTATGATGAATATTAAGGTATCCACTAATGTTAGTCATCATTCTTTTATCAGAGTTTGTTTTGTTTACTAAATCTCCTATTATTGTTCAACGTGCAACATTCCTATCTTTAGAATGACTTTCTTTCTAATTGTATCAAAGGAGATACGATAGGGAGACTCTCTCTTTAGAACTAAACCTAGTTCTTCACTAGTCCTCTAAGGACCTCTTAGGGGTCCTTTCTCACCTAGAACCCTACTACATTAGGAGGTTTCAATTCACTTCCCTCATATCCTCTTAGAGCTCCTTTATTAATTCCAAGTGCTCAATCTTCTTTTACTTCACTTGACATCACTAGGGTAAGTTCAACCACCATCTTACTAGCCCTTTTTCACTTACCTTGCAAGAGTCTAGGACCTATTCATAACCTATTTTATTATACAAACCAATCTTCTTGAGTGATCCTAGGCTCATTTCCCCATCACTTTATAAAATTCCTATTTTTAAGGGATACAAGTCTAGTAGGTCTCAAATAGCCCTATTTTGATTTTTTAGGGATTTATTTCCTAAATATATCACCCAACCCTCTAAACCAATAGGTCATTTAGACACCCTTTGGGAAAACATCAAATATTTCTCTGGTCTTGGACCTCATACTGTCTGTACATTATCAAACCCTAACTGGGCTATCTTGCAAGGAAATAAGCCAGTCTTCAATATTTTCTTTAAAAATTTATTCAAATGGATTCACCAAGCCTCCATCTTGAACCTAAGACTCTATATTAACCTTCTCATATATTCCAAGGTATTGGATTCATTCAATGCACTCCTGCAGTTTGTCCACCCATGTTACTGTTGCTTCCTAGTCGGGCTATGGAAGTGCTCACCTAGGGAAATAGCTTAAAAACCACAAACACAACTTCTAGAATCCTACCAAATAGAAAAATACCATACATGTACTTCATTTTCATTCCCCAAAGGGCTGAGTGCTTTCCATGGTGGGAATTTAAGATGGAGCCATTTTCGCTATGTACACCCTGTCTATTCCAAAGACTCAGAATCAAGGACATAAATTATTTACATGAACAAAAATGAACAAACAATCTAAACTAGTGCACACAAAGTAGCAAAATGTGATCTCTCACTGTCCACAATGAAAAATTGACAATTTCAATCCATTGGACCCAAAAGAACCAAATTGCAAGAAAAACAAAGTCAATTAACCTAGAACTGTCAAATGATTGTAATTGAAAATCATGCCAAAGTGTTTCCAACCTCTATGAAATGCTCAAGGAGGCCTTAAATATGTCCCCCTCTCATGTTCTTACCAACTATTCTGACCGATAAATACTTTAGGGATCTATGCAATTTTTTTCCAAGATGTTGTCATGCAACATCGCAAAGTTGCAAAAGTTTCTCGAGAGAAACTTGCCAAAACTTTTACATCTTTTTCTGTTACAACAAATTCACCCAATTTATGGGTTGAAAATGATCACTAAAAAAACCCTAGACCTTATTAGAATAAATGAGAGGCGGGGTGAATCACTGGCCTTAAAAATTAATCCAATATCAACCCAAAAACTTTATACCACAATTATAAACCTCTAGTTATCTCTAGTTACAAGATGTATGCCCTTAAATAATCTTATCCAATAACTATTTCTCTGAGTTCATTGTTAAACCTAAATCTTAAGCTTTACCGAATAGTAGTCTAGCCTTTACCAAAATATAGTAAATAACTTAGTGTTTATCGATCAATCCTATTTTAGTAATGAGTAAATAAAAACATTAAATTAATGAACCATAAACACACTTGACACATGGTTTTTTAACATGGAAACCATGTTAAGGGAAAAACCACTTGGGACTGGTAACCCAAAATTTTCACTCTTCTGAAGTGAGATCGGTCAAAAGCCAACCCTGTTAAATGTTACAAACACACTGTTAAGTGCGACCTTGTTAGAGGATTTAAATATAATAGTTGTTCACTTTATATCTGGCATTTCACTATGCTATCTTCATGAGAAAATTTTTGATACTCCTTGGAATGTATCTCAATATATAAAGGATAATTAAATCCTGCTTAGTTAAGAAACTTTCTGATCCAATGGTTAAACTAAAACAGTATATGATCTGTTCATATATACAACTTAAAATTGCAGATGTTCAAATCTATTGTAAGCTCATAATACCTTTCTGACCAATGTTTCTTTTCTATTCCTTTGCTACACTTATTTTTTCTTAGTGATGATGTGCTCCTTTGTTGCTCGGTGTCTGCAGAAATATTTAGCTCTGTTCTTCAACTTGTTTGATCAAGACTGTATGAAGTCTTCTTCACTAGTATTCTCTTCAGCCTTCAGCATCTTCTTCTCTATTCACCCACACATTCATAATGAATTATATTGTCTCTCTTATAGACATAATTTCACCATTTCTAAGTCCTTGAATTTATTTTTCTTGGTGTGATCTGTAATTCTTGCCATTCTTTCTTTAAAGCATACTGCAAATTTATCTTGCATATTTCCCCTTGACAACTGGAATAAAAAAGCTTTAAAACTCTAGCTTGTCTCTGGATTTTAACTTGTCGATGAAAACATTGTGAACAACTAGTTAACTCTATATTTAGCTCTTTCCAGCTAAGTCTTTTGTCATTTCTGAAATTCAATTCTGATTGGTGTTTAACTTCTTGTTTTCTCAGTCTTGACTTTAGTTGTCCTCGGGCATCTCTATCCATCGAGGTTGTTTGTCCATTGGGAAACACTGTGACTTTCAATTCTGCTTGGGTTACACTTTGGTTGCTTGATCATGTAACTTGGTCGGGTATCACTGTGACTTTTCTCTCAGGGTTCTCTATCCGTCGAGGTGCACTATCTGTCGGTGTTTTTTGTCACTTGGTATATACTAAAATTTTATGCATTACTGATAGCATAACCTTTATTTCTTTGGTTCTTTGAAGTCTCTAACACTATGTGTATAACCAATCAGATTATATCAAGTTGCCATCGATGACAATACAATACATTAAGTGATTTAATGTCTTGCATTAACTTTCTGCAGCTCGGTGATCATCAACTTAACATCTTCAAACATTCAATCAATTATAGTTCATCAATCTCTCCCTTTATCATTGATGGCAACATACTATGTTACTACTAATACAATATGAAATATATCAGTTTTAGTTCATCAATCTACCAAACTTATTATTCTATAACCAATACAAATATCTGACTCTCGGTAAGCTCTTCTAGCTTAGATTTGTTTCTTGCAGAGTACTCTCTTCAACCTTCATACCCTTCACTAGATAGATGTAGCAAATTCAGATTCTTTCTCTCCCTTTGTTGTAGAATTTGTTCTCTGATATTTTCTCTCCCTTTGACTATTCCTCTCCTTGATGAGTATCTCTTTTTCCTTTGATAACAATCTCTCCCTCAAGTCATCTCTCCCGTAGGATACTTCTCTCCTTTTTGATCATTATGATGGATATTTCATATGGATATATGATCTCTCAAGTCATCTCTCCCTTTGATAGAAATTCCAAACTATATCCTTCCTCCTTTTTATAATATACTCCCTAAATTTCCATATCCATCAGCAATAGAATAACTTTGGTGTTCGGTGCATATAAGTACCTTGTTGTGTACTGATGTATCTTTGCATTCCATCTCTTTGCTTGCATCAACATGAATGATCTTATGATAATGTGTAGGTTGATGCAACCTCCTAGTCATCTTAGTGACCAATAGACAAGGGTTAGACGCCTAGTCTCTTTCTCAGGTACTCAAATGTGTCTTTAAGAAATGGCTTTGTGAATATGTCTGCTAACTCTTCCTTGGATTGAACATATTATAGTATCACATATTTCTCTTTCACTTGTTCCCTTAAGTAATGATACTTGATAGCAATATGCTTTTTCCTATCATGCATGACTAGATTCTTAGAAATATTTATTGCAATGATATTATCACAATAGATAATCACTGGTTCAAGAATTTTCATATTCATACCTTCCAGTAATTGTTTGATCCATTTCAATGTTAGAGAAATTTGCAGCAGCAGCCACATATTCTTCTTCTGCAGTAGATTGTGAGATTCATCCTTTCTTATTACTTATCTATGTGACAAGTCTATCACCCATGAAGAATGCTCCTCCTATTATGCTCTTTCCGTCATTTCCAGCCCAATCAACATCTGTATAGACTTGAAGCTCAAATTTTCCTTCTCTTTTATACCATAAGCCATAGTCCTCGATATTCTTTAGATATATTAGAATTCTTTTGACAATAGTCATGTGTGATTCCTTTGAGTTAGCAGAAAATCTTGCAACTATTCCAACTACAGGTGCTATATCTGGTCTAGTATGAAAAACATACATGAGTTTTCAAATCAGAGATTTATATATGGTCAGATTTACCTCGGTTGTCTTGTCTTATTTTTTCATCTCGCATCTGGTTTCCATAGGTGTTCCAAATAGTTTTGAATCTTCCATCTTGAATATCTTTAGTACTTCCTTGATGTATTTGGATTGTGTGATATAGATGCCTGAATCCCGTTGAAGAATCTATAGACAAAGAAAGAATTTGATCTCCCCAAATATTGACATCTCAAACTCTTTTTTCATTTCATTAGAAAATGATTTACATATCATATCATTGCCACCAAATATGATATCATCAACAAATATTTCAGAATTCAAAATGTTATCATCAGTATCTTCTTTTAAATACAAATTATTGTTTTCACTTGTTCTTACAAATCCAATACTTATGAGATAGGAGTGAAGTCTTTCATACCAGGCTCTTGGTGCTTGTTTCAACCCATACAAGGATTTGTGTAGTCTACAAACCATGGTTCTCTTGTTAGGATCAACAAACCCTTCTGGTTGTTCAATGTATACCTCTTCTTCTAGTATTCAATTTAGGAATGCAGATTTGACATCCATTTGGTAAACCTTGAATCCTTTGAATGCAACAGAAGAAAGTAGAATTCTGACTCCTTTTATTCTAGCAATGGGTGCAAAGGGTTCTCCATAGTTAATACCTTCTTCTTTTTCATACCCCTTGCATACTAACCTTGCTTTGTTTCTTGTGACTTCTCCATTCTCTTTCAACTTGTTTCTGAATATCCATTTGGTACAAATGACATTCTTGTCATCTGGTTTAGGTACTAGTGTCCATGTTCTATTTTTCTCAATCTGTTCTATCTCTTCATTCATAGCACTGAGCCATTCTTCATTTTCAAGTGTAGTATTAACAGATTTAGGCTCAAAATCACAAATTAAACATCTAGTGTTTAGTGACTTACTTCTTGTTCTCATTCCATCCTTTTTGTCTCCTATGATTTGGTTATGTGGATGGTGTCTTCTGACATACTTGGAAAGTACTGGTTTAGCTCTTTGTTCATCATTTTGATCTTCATAGCTCAAAACATCATTTTGAGCAATTTCTTGATTTTTGGTGTTTGTAGCATGATGCTCGGGTGCATTGTTCTATTGCTCAGGAGTGATACACTATTGCTCAGACAGAGTGCTAGGTTCTTCACTATAGACAAACATTTTGTATTCTTCTGGTCCTTTTCTTCTTTCCTTATCATTTATCTCTATAGATTCATCTATTCAAACATTTTCACTTTCAATTATCTTGTTAAAGGATTTGTTAAGACATTTATAAGCCTTGATTTTGGTAGAATACCCTAAAAATATTCCTTCTTCACCTTTGGAGTCAAGATTTCCATTTCTATCATCTTTCAAAATATAACATTGACTTCCAAAAATTCTAAAGTAACTTACATTAGGTGTGTATCCATACCATAGGTCATAAGGTGCCTTATTGGTGTCTTTCTTTAATTGAACTCTGTTCAATGTGTAGACAACAGTATTGACAGCTTCTCTCCAAAATGTTTGACTGATTCTTTTCTCAATCATCAGTTTTCTAGGACAATCAACAATGGATCTATTCATTCTTTCAATAATCCCATTTTTTTGTGGTGTTCTTGGTGCAAAAACCTTTCTTTGAATTAAATGCTCATTATAAAAGTTAGTGAATTCATGAGAAATAAATTCTCCTCCTCTATCTAATCTTATGCATTTAAGTTCCTTACCACTTTGTTTTTCTACAATAGCTTTATACCATTTAAACATCTTGAATGCTTCTGATTTCTCTTTTAGGAACATAACTGTCATCATTCTAGAATAATCATCTACAAGGAGAATGAATTATCTATCACCATAGTAACTCTTTGTTCTCATTGGTCCACATAGATCAGTATGGACTAATTCTAGAATAACATTAGATGTGTAGGTTTTTCTCTTGAAACTAGACTTTGTCATTTTACCTTTTTGACAATTTGTACACATGACATTGTCGAGCTTTGACATGCTTGGTAAGCCTCTTACTTTCCTTTTATTTCTAATCCTAATCATGTTGTAAAAATTCACATGGAATAACCTCTTATGCCACAACCACATGTCTTCATTTCTAGCCATTAAACAAGTGGTGTTAATACCATCAAGATAGAATAGGTTACCTATTGTCTGTCCACCAGTTCTGATCAACCTTCCTGATTCATTAAAGATCTTTGCCTTTTTGTTCTCAAATGCAACTTGGTGACCTATGTTATTTATCTGTGAAACACTCAATAGATTATAATTAAGTCCTTTTACCCAGTATGCATTATCACATCTGATCAGATTATTCAACATTATGGTTCCTTTACCTTCAACCAGACAAGGTGAGTCATTACCCATTCTTACTGATCCACCATTATAATACTCAAAAGTTTCAAACTTTTCTTTATCTCGAGTCATGTGGTGAGTACAACCACTATCCATAATCCAGACATCATTTTTACTAACCTTAAAAATGAGTGCAGTATTAACATACCTTTCATCTTTGTCTGAATCATCCTTCATAGAAACAAATACCACCTCAATATCTTCATCAGATTCGGCATCAGTATTCTCAACTTTGTTTTCAACCAAGTAACAAGATTTCTTCAAATTGTCCTTATAGCCTTGTGTATCTATTTGATGTAAGATCAATCCAAGGTTAGATTTCACTCCCTCCAAGAGACTTCTCTTGCCTCCTAGAATCCTATCCTTCTATAGGATCTTCTAATAGGCTTAGATCATTAACTAAGGACTATTCAAACTCTGTTACTAGAGTCACACTTTGAAAACTTCACCTTGAAGGTGTATAGTCAAAAAATGGAAGCACTTCCATTGTATACTTGTTTACCCTTTTGAGTAAGTGTTTTGGGGTCATATCAAGCACCTAGAATGGGTTCCTACGTTAGACCTGGCTTTCCCCTAATGTACCCCTCTTTCCACTTCTTTCCAGCCTAATTTTTGTACTCTGGATTGCAGACCTGAGATTCTAGACTTCAAGGTCAGGGTTGACCTTTTTGGTCTATGTTGACCTTGACCCTGACCTAGGTCAAGGTTAACCTCGACCTTGACCCAGGGTTCAAACTTCAGGGTCTTGCAATTTTTGGATGTCGGTCTTTGCAAAAGTTATTTCCCGCTTACGGGTTGGCTGTTTCAGGTTCCAAAGTGATGATTCCTAAATTATATTTAACTTAGGTCCTCTCCTAGGGGTAAAGGCTTTAATTGGAATTTAATTCTCCTATGTCATCCTCCTTAGAAGATTGTGCCCTAATTCCATATAAAAGGAAGCCTTTCTCTCTCATTTTCTCTAAGTCTTCTAATCGTGATCAAGCATTCTCAAACTATCATCAAGTGCAACTCCAGAAAGCTAAGAAGAAAGATTTCAAGAAAGCATTCATCCATTCGCAATCATTCAAGCATCCATTTTCATGAAGGAGATCCATTGGAGGCCATTGAAGGATTCAGGCTACATAGTGCCCTTTTTGTGATCTCTCCATCCATCTTCTTCCAAGCCTCTTCATACTCAAGAACCCATTCAATACTTGGTGTTGGAGATCTACATGCAAGAGATTGAAGACATCCTACATT